>JAPYYR010000641.1:0-25140 GCA_030523065.1 Aphidius colemani
ATTTGCTTGGGCATTCATATATGTGTGCTTGGTGTATATGTGTGTGTGTACTCCAGTTGGTACGCACATCCATTTTGCATCATCTATTCTCATGTTCTTCATATTATTTATCAATGAACGTTCAATAGACAATTTATCTAGCGTTTCAACAATTATTAAATACTTTTTTTAATTCTGATTTTGTTTTTTATGAACAATGAATGAACAAATTCATTTTATTATTTATTCTTGTTCAAATAATTTAAATTAAAAATTCTAGTTAACATGACTTAAAAATTTAGCATTTTCTACAACACGAACTGACAATTTTTAAAAAGTAATTTCAGACAAAAGTTTTTAATTATCGTGGACAAGACGACGAGTTGATTAAACTTTTAACATTTATTTAATATGAATGAATATATATTTCTTTGAAAAAAAAAAAATACTCAAAGTAATTAGGTTTATTAGCATTTCGAGAGTTTAAAGAAAATTTAAATTTATTTTTATTGAAAATGAATATTATATTTTCTTTCTACGTCATCCGTTACCAAGATCTTTATTTATTATTGAAGAAAAAAAATAATAAATATATTATTCAAGGTTTAAAAAAAAACAATACACATAAATTTTATTTATCGAATTTAAGGTCATTATTATCGAACGAGTTTTAACCTTGTGTATATAAAACTAGCGTAAAACTTTATAAATTATAATAAGTTGCGAGTACCTCTCTTGGGGTCTAGACCCTCATCGTAATGTCACACTTCATAATCATAACATCTATTGTCTTTCAACTCCAACGAATATAATTTAATTCCCTCGGAAAATTTAATTTTAAAATAAATGACGAATATACACCTAGTTTTTATCTTGAAAAATAGAGCCAGTAAAAAAATGATAAAACAAATTACAAACTTAAAATAACCAAATGATAGTAGAAATAATTTATCAGTGGAAAAATTCAAATACAAAAAAAATACTCCAATAAACAAGTAGCTTTTATTGCATCAAAAAATAGTATTGAAATTTAACAAATAAAAAAAATATAAATTAATAAATTTTTCAATTGAAAATACAAAATATTAATAGTAAATTCTGACATGTTACGTTTAGTAAAATAGATTAGCTTGTTTATGTGTAAAACAAGATAAATTAAATCTGAAAGGAAATAGTAAATTACAAGTGGCAATTCAACTTACACTGTGTAAGAAGTTTGTGCATATATGACACACTTCAGGCTTCGATGCTTTATGTTGCATTCATTAAATCAAATGAAAGAAAAAGAGACCCTCTGCTAAAGTATGAGATATCTTTTTAGCATTATTTCTCGATCGTGTAACCCTCGTTGTTGAAGAGAGACCAATAGAACCAATCGCAGTTATTTATTAGTGAAAGATAATGATTTATCTGCTGTTTAAAATATAAATATCATTAAGCATGTGTCATATCAACTACTTAATTTTATTTAAATTTTAAAAATAAATAAATTATTAATTAAACTCATCATTCACATATGCAAATTAAATAATAATTTTATGATAATTAAAATGTCATAAAAGAAAAAATACAAATAAAATTCAATCAATTATTTAAATTTAAAATTTTCCATTAATAAAAGTTTGAAAAGAAACAAATATATTATAAAATTTTACTTTAGATCTTTAATGTACATGAGACAGGAAAATTTTAGTTGACTTTAAAGGCAAATACGATGGCCATTAACATGACTCATAAAGTTTAGTAAAAATACAAAAATTTGAGTGTCTAGTTTGTGTTTAAACGGCTCAATCAACGTGATGAAAGTACACATCAAGCAACTTCAAAGCTGATGAGAACAAAATATAAAAAGTATACATCTCCAGAATAACTATTAAAATTTAAAAATAGTTGTTGACTTTAAATTGTAAAATAAATTACAAGTCTACAAAACTTAGATTGCGTGAATAAAAAATTCGGACCAAAAAAGTAATTAGTATTAAAAGTAGAAAGCATAAAAATGAAAAAGAAAAAAAAGTTTTTAAATCATTGCAATAAAATTTTTATCACAAAGGGATTTTTTTAGTACAAAGAGATTTGCTGGACTGGTTATCGTAAAAACCTTTTACGGATATTCCATTTTAAATTAATTGGAGTGATAGGGATTGGCATCCCAATCGTGATTGGATTGTCAATACAGCTATAAAAATTTAAAAGTCCAGAAATAAAATTACATATATATTAGCGTAGTTAAATTATTATCATCGTCGTGAAAATTTTTAAATTTAAATTCAACAAAATATGGTTAATTATCAGCTCGAGATAATTTTAATTTAAATAAATAACAAGTATTTAATGGTTAGCCAATTGCTAGGAAAAATATCATATTCAAAGAAGAAAAGCTCGGCTAAAGCCTTCTTAGATGTATAAATTTTATAGTGGTATATAAGAAATGATTATTATAATGGAAAAAAGGGGTTACAAACTCGTTTCGTGTAAATTTTATTCAAGTCAAAATATAAGTTTTCAAAGAAACTTCGAGATATATTTAAAAATTAACATGATCTGAATAAAAATGAGAATAAAAAATGTCAGTTTGGATAAAAGTTTAATAGTATTTTTTTTTGGACAGTTGAAAATATTTTTTATCGATTTTATAACTTTTGTTTTTTGTGTGGTTTGTTGTATGGTATTTATCACCATGTAAAAACCCATTCATGACAAAGTTTTTATGACAATATATATATAAAATAAAATAGCAAACAAAAACAATGAAAATATAATTTAATACGAAACCAGAACACGTTCTCTTGTAGCTTTTTTTCATGTCAATAACGTGAAGGAAAAAGAAATAATGGAAAATGAAAAATTCTTACATCAAATAGTTGAGATAAAAATTAGTTGATTTATTATTTATTTTCAATAAAATTTAAAATTAGAACAAAATAAAATCCTAAGAATTGAGTGGGTTGAAATCATTCAGTTGACTTAAACCTGAAAAATTTATCATTCCCCTTTGATAAAATTTATAAGCACTAAGTACAAGAGAAACTGAGACATGGAATTATCAATTTTCCAGACAGGGTTAAACCTCTTATTCATCTGAATTATTTACATTTTAGTTAGTCGACATGAAAAATTTAATTGACATCAAACGAATGTATACGTTGTTGATACTTGAGTGCCTTTCCATTTTGTATATTCTTCACTACTTAACAATTCATTTTAAAAACCAAAAATAAGTAAATAATTATATTTACATGAATATTGAGTGATTATAATCTGTGATTCAATCAAAAAATAAAATATTCATTTATTTATTTTCTCAATTAAATCACATAGCTTGAATAAATTGCTAAAATTCAATTTTATATTTTCAAAAATAACACTTTAAAAAATAAATTAATATAAATTTTATTTAAATATTTTTTATAAATAGATAAAATTTGTTTTTCTTTCATTTATCTTTCTATGAAGGTCTAGGCAAATTTAGAAGTTGAAAAAAATAAAAAAATACAATGAAATAATTCACATAGCTTAAATTGAATAGAAAAAAATTAAAAAACAAAATTAGTCGAGTTTTCTAAAATAACATGAATATAAATTTTAAAAAAAATCTAGAAATATCAACGTTTATGCACACGAGCCTAGTATATTTATATGCGAATTTTAAATACATATAATAGCTGAGTAGGAATAATCTCGAGGTTTCTAATGCCAATGATCTTTTGCCTTGAGCTAGTTGGCGGTCGTGTCGGACGTTGCCACGGTGAATAGTATCACCCTGGCACAATGTGTTTACGTATTATATATGAACCAGTCAATAACATCAAGCGATTCGCATAATAAATTTAATTCACTGCCTCTCGTTTAGCTATTTTGCACACTTTATGCGTTATCTCAACGACTCCAGGTATCGATGAGTAGCCTCGTTTTTTATCATTACATTTTTCACAAATATTCATCTCTTTTCACCCTTTTTTTTTGGTTTTTCTTTTTTAGTTATCCATATAAATAAAACGGGATATTTTACGGTTTATTTGTCTCATTTTTTTTAAGCTTTATTTACTATTTTACAATAGCAAATACACAAAAGAGTGAAAGCAAAAAATATTAACATAATCTGTAGTGACATTTTCATATATACCTTTCACTATTGATAATAAATGAATATATTTTTCTTTTTTTTTTTGTATTTGTTTGAGCAATTATGTGCTGTAGGCATTTAATGAATATGTCTGTTGTCTCCATCACACGTATATGGCTATATATTTACTCGATTATATTTCTTAAAAATTAAAGAAAAAAAAGGAAAATAGATTCTGATGAAATAGAGTCCAAGGATGTTTACAGTTCAACGTCATTTTAAAAATTCTTACGTAATTTTATAAAAAAATATAAAAGAAAAATCTTAGTGGGATATATTTGACATCATTTTTTTCTTTATCATCATAACTACGGGTCGGTGATCCTTGCTTTAAACGGTGTTAAATCTGCATCAACATTACCATGTGACAATTGTTATTTGTCACTGGCTGCTGCATATTTCTTTTGTCAAAATTATATAATAATATTCGTGGCAAAAGTCATTGAAAAGAACTTTTAACTTTTTAGTTTTTAAAAGAAATTTTATCCACAAATATATATGACACAAGTTTTTTATAAAATGACAAATTACATCTTGTTATTTTCAATGATTGTAACATGATCTTTTAAAATTCACCTGCAAGAAATTAAATAAATTATTTATTATTTTTTTATTTGCATTTTTTTTTTCAACAAGATATATTATTCTTCGTTTTATTTAAAACTATTATTATTATTTGAAATCTTTTTCGTCTAGCAGGCTTAATTGTATTATATTATTTCGAACGAAAAACCACAATTTTGATAAAAATCTTTTTGTATTTCTGTCTGACCCCTCATCAGAGTTTTTTAACAAAATAAAATAGTGTCATTGTTTTTTTATTTCGGTGATTATTACTATGATGCAGCTCTCACGATGCATTTTATACTGATCTCAGTATGTATAGGGTTTTGTATATTGTAGTAAACGGAAGCATCCAATTTGCCAACTGATTCGGCAAGCTGCCCATCAGGCCCGGAAACCACTATGATGCAGCTGCCTTTGGCCTTGGATAAATCTCACCAGAGACATGCCAAATTTTGTTGTTGTTGTTGTTGTTGCTGTTGCTGTTGTTTTTTATTTTTATTTATTTATTTTTTTTACCCATACGCTCCCAGCATTCAGCTTTTTATAACATGCCTCCTCTCGTGAATAGCAGCAATTAAAATACATTTTTTTTTTTTAAAACCAACATAAATTTTTTTGTTGTTTTTCTTTTCGAGGCATAAAAATAATTTTATTCAATTAAATATTATAATTAAAATATAAAAAAAAATTTAACCCTTTTTATATTCATAGAGGAGCTAATAGAATCAAAATATTTTGAAAAGTTTTTTAAGGTTCAATTCAAGTATTCTTTACCTGTAAATAATTTAGATAAATTGTGAAATTTAGAAAATAAAAATTAATATCTTCATCTTTAGCTGGTGAGTTTATCGCTAAGGTCAGTCTTTTTGTATAAATAAAAGTTGAAAAAATAAATGAAACCGCGTATACAAAATAAACAAGACAGTAATGAAATTTAAATTTTATGAGCTAGATGTGGGACAAAATTAAATATATAAATATACGTATATACATCACTTAGAAAACAAGTTAAAAATGTTTATTTAAATAATACAAAAAAATATAAAAAAAAAATTATCTAAAAGTTTGAATATCTTGATACATATCAGTCTTTAAAAAAAATAGAAAAAAAAAAATCAAGAAATAATTGTATATTTATTTTTATTCATCGAAAAGAGGAAAAAAAAAAAAAACATAAAAATTATGGGTCACATGATAATTTTTTTTACATAATACAAAAGTCCATAACGGTTGTAGAAAGAGTTAGATAATACATAACAACTGGGCATCTTTGTTATTTTGGGCAGGAAATAAATTCCAGACAGGTGGCGCTTGTTTTGTTTAGATCATTTTGGCTGAACTAAGCTGACCAAACTGATCTCTCCTGGTTCCCATGTGTTAAACATGAAGACCTTCAAGGTCAGATCGGAAATCCCAAAACCACATGAATTGAAAAACAACTCTCTACGAGATTTATCATCTAGTATTACGATAGGGAAATAAATCCCAATAATTACAAACGATTAGTTATTTTTAGATCATTTTATTTCCTATTTTTTTCGATCTTGCCACTCTTAGATCCATGAGATCAGCCTAAATAGTTTTTTAAATTTAAAATTGCTGTAAAGTTAATTTACATTTGTATCGAGAATATTATTATTTCTTTCTAACAAAATAAATTTAACAAATCATAGAGGTTTGATTTCTAATAATTAGTTTTGTAAATTGTTTTGAGGCTTAGATTTTTATTTAATACAGCCACGTGAATAACACGTCAATAAGAAAATTTATGAAGCCACACACGCCGGATGGGACGCGGCTTCGTTCAAATATTGTTGTGTAATATATACATATATATTCTGATACATTGAGTTTGCTATGTATGCTAGGAAATCGTGCGTGGCTTCCACCTGCTTCCAAAATAATAACCCTCTTATTTCCGTTTTACCATCATGTCTTCCAGCATGGATGCCTTCTAAACACCCCGATGGTGTCCTTCAATTACTGAGCTATATATTTTATTACATCGCCTACATGCACGTGATCATTCCTATAAAAATTTAATACATAAACACAAAATTTAGACAGTAAAATCGAGTAATCACACAGCAATCAACATTTTTTTCTTTCCTAACGATAAACAGGTGACTCACACCTTTGTGTTTTACATCATTTAAAATTCAAGGTTCTATTTTGTTTTTTTTTTCTAAATATCTGTTTATGTAATCTAATGAAAAAACAAGTAATACATTTAAACATAAATTTAATTTTTTAAACAATATGTAGAAATAAAAATAGGAAAACAAAAATAACAAAGAAATTGGGTGTGTGTGTGTGTAAATGACGTGATTGTACCAGTTTGATTCCATGGCACTAAATTGCTCAATTTCATTGTCAGTTGAAGGGTGAAAATACACTGACGACGAGTGTAACGATATATGGGGTTGATCGAAAAACTGAAATCCTATTAAATATTGAAACTATATATTTTTCTTTTGATATTATAATTATTTATAATTGTAAATGTCCATTTAAAAAATATACCACACATAACTGGGAAGGGCCAACTCAGCTTCAACTATTTGATGATAAAATAACATTTTTTTTGCTCCTGGCATGTTGATAGATAGCTATTCCAATAATATCGGAAAAACCAAATTAAATAACGACTGTAACTGAGAATTGCGAATTGTTTTTTGGTCTAAAATAATTTTTTTTTCATATGAGTGTTGATTACTTGATACATATGTTTTTAGCATGTATGGATGACATGAATTACGCGCAATATGCACAACGGCGAAACGATAGATGGAAAAGGGTTGAAAAAAATGATATCAAAAATTTTTAAGATTGAAGATGTTACCAGATGTTGCGGATGTACGTGACCACGTTTTGGCAATAACAGTCTGATAAATAAAACCGATCTAATGTATATTAATATATTTATATGCATAAAACAACAGAGATATTTTTTCTTGTTGTTTTTTGAGGGCTACAAGGTTGATGAGTCAGGTAGAGAACATATTCATGAATAAATCTGTGATAGACTTATAGTAGATAGATGAGAAATAATAATAGTTACTTATTCATAACCCAGTTCAATTTAGATGTCTGAAAACATTTTCTATATTTTTCATTATTTTTCTTGATAATTATTGTTCGAGAAATGAATAGTGAAAAAACAAGAATATTAGGGTATATTCAAATGTTCCAGTTAAAAAATTGCAATACGGATAATTTAGGAGGGATAGTCGGGTTTTCTATTTGAAATTTGGTGAATTTTCTGAATGACTATTCTGATGACAATTATATTTGTTGATAAATTGAAGAGAAGTACATCAACATTACTGTTCGCGTCTCGTCAATTTCGAATCCCATGACAAAGAACCCTAGGGCAGATGTCCTCCGGCTTGTTCGCTCGTGCGTATTTATACTGTATATTTATTTCATTGCTTTTATCGTCGAGTATTAAGGTCGTTGAGGTATAGCAGATTTTTTATTTCCTTTATTTTCTCATCTTTTCATATATATAAATTTATCTTTATATTCCCAACCCCCTAACAGTATTTGAACCTACATATATATGTAAACCGCGAACTCGTGCCCTTTTTTTATTCATTTGCGCCTATTTATCGTATGTCTTTGTGTCACGTTTAAAAAATGACAGTGTCAACATAAAGTTTTTTTTATTTTTATGGCCGTTTGTGTCTTACACCTCGATCGAGCTTACAACGGGTACTCTATTCCTATCCAACTTTCATAAATTTTTATAGCTATGTAAATGTATTTTTTTTTATTCAAAATTATATATGACTATGTATAATTGTGTGTGTATATATGATACCGATGGGGTGGCAGACAGGCATGTCTATACCTTTATGTACATCGATCGATTTCATCTCGAGGGAAAATTGAACAAAGAAAAGCGCGGTTACCATATATACTGTATTGTATACTCTTATAGCATGTAGAGCTTATTAGCTTTGTTGATAAATTTTTTTATTTACAATTAACTAATTAATTAATTAATTAAAATATATAGTTTTTTTTATTTTTATTTTTATTCATCTGTTGGGCTAATATCATCAAAGAGGGTTGATAATTTTCAAAGATAAAACTTCAAATTTTGATGTTGGGAAAAAATAAAAAAAAAGGGTCTTCTATTTTATTAGTTTTCTTTGTTGAGGGAAATCGGAATGGTGAATGGATTCAGAGTGATAAAAATGTCTGCTTTGTGTTGTTGATTTTTATTTTTATTTATTTTTTTTGTATATTTCATAACCACGTGGCGGGAACAAAGAGGATCGGTATATATTTTGATAATGTAAAAAACAAGAGGGGCAAAAAATGGGAGAAAAAAAATATGATTTTGACGGTTATGCTTAGAACTAATGTTGAAACTATAAAACATTAATAAAAATAGCATTGAAACCGCAATTTGACCATACACAAGGTATAATTTTGGGCAATAATTCGTGGTGGTGAACCATGGACGATTGGATACGAAGTGACGCGTGCTTCCGTGAAGGCACCAACATCCATTTGTCTTTTTTTTATATATAGTTATACAGTATAAAGTAGATTTCGTTATTTTTATTTTTTGATATCTGTAAAAATATCATATTGGTATTATATAGCGAAATGTTATTGCCAAAAATCACTGCGATACAAGAACCAGTTGTATATTTCTATTGGTTAACGTAAGTAGTATTTTTTTGGGGGTGAAAAATGAAAATAAAGAAAAGAAAAAGCCATAAAAGCAAATTGTAGAGACTAAATCACCGAGATTTCCGAGTGGATCGAAAAGAAAAAAATTATATATCTACTCAAATTTTATATATATTTTGTGAAAAGTATTTTAGTATGAAATACGATTCGAATAATACACAAGATTGAGAAGCATAATGCTGTTCATCGACAGGAAACTCTCTTCAAATATTTTCCGGACAAAAGATAATACAAAAGTTTACCCGTTATATACATTTTTTTTTTTTTTTCTTCAACTGCAAGATAAAAAAAAAAAAAATAAAAGAGATGAACGCACAGGGGACTCTAGGTACTTTGTGAAAATATCTTACCCAAGAATTTCCAAACCGATCGATTCTTTCAATTACAAGTGGAAGAGATTTATGTTATACCTCCAATTCAAGGACAAAGAAAATTTCTAAAGTTATCTAAAAAATGTTACGGGTCGTTTAATTTTCACAATGAAAAATGTATACATTAACGCGATGCTATTTTTCTAATCTAAAACAAAAATAAAAAATAAGCTTTTTATATAGAAAATTTATCTCATCAATTGACTGACAAAATAAAATTCAGTTATAATAAATAATGAATGAATTTTTTTTTGTTGAAAAAGAAATGTATATAAAAAATTGAACAATTTCACGATTCGGTAATGTGAAAAACGTGTGTGGTATAAAATATCTATAGATTTTTATTTCAAAATGAAATTTAAATTTCAACATAACATATCAATGCATCATCCAAATAAATTTTTAAAAAATCATAGTTTTCACATGGACTATTTCACATTTAATATCGACAATTCTCTCATGTCTTTTTGTATATCCATTACTTTGGTTATTTTATTTTTCTCTTTTCAAAACGACGAAAAAATCACTGCTGGTAAATTAGGAATCCAACGAGGAGACCCTCGCATTTATCAAGCCTCTAGAGTCTATATAAGATTTCGGAATTGGTGTTGGGGTGGAAAAAAAAATAAATAAAGAAAAAAATAAAGGTGAGAGGAATTCGATACTACCCTGGAGACTCACCGCGGGTTAACTTCTGGAAAGGACGTCTCGTCTATGTGCTGTATTACCGAATTTAGCGTTATACCTTAAATGAAAAACAAAAAAAAAAAAATTACTTTTCGATTGCTTCGCGAAAATCAAGAAAAATGACACAAGCCTAAGTCAATAGTGAACTAGTTGAATTGACGGAAATTAGATTAGCGAAATTGCGAGATCGAAATTAAATAATAGCAACTATAAAATCAGAAAAAAAGGGAGCAGCACTATATAATTCTAAGTAATTTTATTTTTCGATTAGCATCATTAACAAAAATATTCTCGAAAAATATATTTTTTTTTTTCAAGAGTCTATATTTAATTTGCTAACATTAGTCTGTATCTATTTTTAAATTGCCAAATTTTTATTTTCTTTTCTCATATAATTGCCACCGTCGTATATTTTCATTTCCTTGAATTTCAAATTGTCACCGGGTACCCAAGTAAATGACCATCATGCAAAAATAAAAAGAGGTCAAACACGTGGGTCAAAAAATGCCAAAACTTTGATTGGATATTTTTTGGCTTTGAACCTTTTTTATATTATATTTTTATAAACTTACTCGAGAGTTTATAATGCTAAAAGTTTTAAATATACATAGAGGTTTATATCTAAAATATCATAAAGCACGTTTAAATATTGAATTTAAAGTTGACTTTTTGAAAAAATAAAAAAGTATTGTTACGTTTTTGGTTGGAATAATTATATCTCCTCTTTTATTTATCTTTTAATAATCTTTATACATTTTCTCTTATATTGTAACTGCTAACTTAACTCTTTTCTCTCAACTCTTTTTCGTTACTAAGGTCGTCATTTATTCTTAACTAATTATATTGTTTGTCTCTGTCTATCGTATGGGAGGAGGGAGTGATTAACTTCATATTCGTAACAGTATATATTATTCATCTACAGAATGACAATATATTTACTAGTTTTTGTCAATTGAATATATTTAATTTGTATATATTCATTAGATGTCAAAAGTTCAAAAGTTCAAATTATTTATAAAACAACAAAATACAAGGCTCATTGTAATTCGAATTGTCCGATCGATTTTCATTTAAAATAATTTCCCATCAACTAACATCGTCTTCTCACTAAAATAATGAAAATAACGTAAAATTACTCTGCACTTATCTTAAATTTTACGTGGCAATAGATGAAGCTTTATCTATTAGAAATACTGTTACTTATTTTATCTCCTCGTAAACATTTGATATTCGTGTGAAAAATCATGAATCAAAGAAAAAATATAAAACAAACTGAGGCCTGACTGTATAATTAGGACAACAATATACAATTTAACGATGAGAATATGAAAGAATTTCAAAAAATATCCGTCTATGGTTTGATTTTCGTTGTGTAATATTTGATGACAATGAGCAAACGGAATAATATTTCAATCGTCTTGAGAAAGACACGCGTGTTCATAATATGTACGTTATATTTTAGGATCATTATTTTCTAGTTCTCGTGTCCGCCATACGGGATTAAAACGTTTTTTTTTTGTTCATTTGTGCGTTTGGATATATATTTTAATATGAACACACGTGCTGTGAAGGCAAACCATAATAAAGGCCAGGAGAACCAAACAAGTAAGACCTTGAATGAGGCCTGAGTGTAGGCCTGTATGTCTTCCCCTCATTTGAAAAAAAATTAAAAAAAGGAATTTATTTCTTTTTTATTCTTTGGCAAACGTCCTTCGTTTCAGACACTCGCATCTTTCAGCTGCTATACCACTGGAAGAGACCCCATACTATATAATATCCATGGTATTTCTACACAAACTACACGTAATACTACCAGCACAAAATGAAACCCAACACACAAGTGAACATAAGCCTGCATCATTGCCAATATTCGCTTATGCCCTTGAAATAATTTCAAGTCATTTATATTTTACTTTAGTACATTGCTGTTGTTTATTCGACAAGTACACACGCAATCTTCATTTCTTGCGTGACGTTTTTTTAATAACAAAAAAATATATTTTGGTGGTAAAAAAAATGGCTTCCTTCTTCCTTCAATGTGGCCTCAAGCACTCTTTGTAATTTAGGCACTCTGGAATTTTGTTTACGAGGGATATGTTCTGACCTCGAACATTCTCGTCTTGAGAAACGTAAAAAAAAATTTATATATATATATTTTTTAATTTTTTTTTATTCAGTATATTTTGTTACGTTGGGGCTTACGTGTATTTTTTTTCTTTTGATTTATATATGCGATGTACATTGAGGATTATGTTTGACGGAGAATTTTTTTGAATAGTCTTGTTATGAGTTAATCATATTTATTTAGGAAGTTTTAGGGGTAGTTTTTTTTGTTTCCCTCACTTGTTGACTGACTGTCAATAAATGACTGCAGTGCATATATAAAAACGAGATTCAAAATGTACGAAAAAAAAGAAAAAAAAGAGAACAATTTGTTCTTTTATGAAGATTGGTGTGTCAATTTGCCGGAGCTTTTTTTTTTTGAGGGTGTGAAAATGAACAGAGCATATTTTCTTCGGTTATTTTATAGTCAAATTCTGAGATTGTTTTAGAAAATCAAGAAAAATTGGACCCTGTAGAGTTGTATTAAATCTGTATTGGTTAGTTTTCTCTTTTTTGCAAAAAGCTTTTCGTCGAAGACCTTTTGACCTTGTTTAGAATATCTATATTTTTTTCATCACACTGACTTGAGTCTTTGACTGTTTATTTATGATTATTTGTATTCCATTACATTGCTGCAAGTCTTACGGTAAATTTGAAATCTAAAAAAATTACTTGAGTCCTTTTTAAAAATGTCCTGCGAAAATTGACATTTAAATTATGAAATAACAACGAGGAAAATCATTTTAAATCTCGTATTTTTGCTAGAAAAATAATCGGAAGAAAAAAATTAATTCAATTGACATTTTTGTATAAAGTAATGAAACAAAATTTACAATATTTTATTTCCTTTTTGTCTGTACATCTTTTGAATTTACTTTTATATACATTTTCGTACTCTGCTCACGAGTTTTTGCTTATTTTTTATTTCGATAAAGTCGTTTTCTCTACTGTACAATTACTCTATCCTTTTGAGAGCATTTTATTTATTTATTTATTTTCTTTTCGCAAGAAACTCGTGGAATTACAGAAGAGGCAAAAAGTCACCCTTCTACATAGGGCGTACCTTAGATGGGGGGTATGTACACTCTAGTAGAACTTTTACTTAACGCAAAAAAGCAGGGAAGACTTACTGACTTTTTACTCAATGGGGAGTAAACGGACGCATTTTTTCTTTATTTTTCATTTTTCCTTTCTTTTTATCTCACTTTTTCTTGTTATTGAAGGCATTGCATACCGCAATTTCAATGATAAGTCTGAATGTCCTGTATAGAAACGATCCTAGATGATTTAACAAGCACTGAGCGTTTATTGCTCAAATTAATTTAATCTTTTGTTTTTTCAAACCATGACGTATACTGAAATGGAAAGTAATAAATCAATCGTATATATGCAATTCATTTTCGTAAACGATCTTCATTCAATTGGATATTTTTTTCTGCGGTCAATATTTTGCATTTTTATTTTCTGTGGTTTTACAATTGCCTTTAAGTGTGTAACAATAAAACTATTTTTTTCTGCAATTTAAACTCTTTTTTCCCTTATGTATTCAGTCATAAAACAAAAAAGTTTTCATCTAAAAGAGTGAGTGGCAAAGTTTTAGCTCGTAAACATGCTGAACGTATTCCAAAAAAAAAAAGGTACCACTAAGCTTTGTCTTTGCCTTTGAGAACTACGTGCGACATAGAGCAAAGGGTAATTTAAAAAACAAAAAAAAATAATCCAACAATAAAATCTTTTTAACGTGATTTTGGGCTCCCAGTATTTGAACAACACTCGAATATCGTTACCCTTAATGGTTTGAAGTCTATATAATTTTAGTTATTTTTCAAATTTTATATTTTGACCTGCAGACCTTTAAACTGTTTACACCTTGTTGAGAAAAAATTCCAGTCATAAATGTAACTTCATCAGATTTAGTAATTCTATTTTTTGAAGGGTGAAATATATATATTTTATTTGTTGATTAAAAAACTACCGAGATATCTATGTATATATCAATGATGAAAAGGTCTTTATTCGTCGTTGGATGACTATGTGCTACACCAACAATGTCTACATTGTCATGGCCACACACATATACATAGAACAAACTCATCTACTAAAATTGACTGGTATAAAACTGATAGTACATGTATATACGATATCCCATTGGCTTTTACACCAAGTTAATTATATTTTCCCAGTCTTCTGTCATGCATGCCAATTGAGTTTGTGGATATTGAAGATATACCAATGTGATATGCGAGCTTTCTCGTTGTTGCTTCTATGATGAGAGTAACTAAAGTATGAGTTTTCCATCAAGGTACAAATAAAATAAAGAAATTGAAGGGGAAATTTTCGAGTCTCAGCCTATCTTAAACACAAAGAGCAAGCTGAACAAGAGTGGCATTTCGAATTCTCTCAACGTCGAGGGACGAACACACTTCACGTGACATGATAACGTAACGGATGAATAAAGACATAGACAATGAGAGTGACAAATGAAAAAAAAATTGAATATGCCTATTGCAACGACATGTATATACATTTTTTATTTTTTTCTCATGAGTTAACCAAAATAAAAAAATTGAAAAATATTCGAAAGACGATGTCGAAGGCCAAGTCCATTACATGCAATAAATTTTTTTTTTCTTGACGCCGGAAAAAGCTCCCTTTTTTTTGAGCCGCATATATTTGATATTGAGATAAAAGACGGTGGGGAAAGCGAAATAAAATAAAAAAAAATTTGAAATGTAAAAGGAAGCTCATCCAGGAAAAATTCTTGTTCATTCTTTCACATATATACAGGCGTATATGCTTTACTTTTTTATTTATGATTTTTTTCTATTCGTTTTGGAGGTTAAGCGTGACAAAGGAAACCCGCGATTGCTCTATATAAGTTTGACTAGAGACTCGAGACGTTTTTCATATACCTCTTGAAGTTATTTGTGTGATTTTGTTTGTACATTTACCTTATGTTGATGCTTTTATTTTTCCCATCGATATAAAAATAATCGTTCTTTTTATCTTCTTTTATTATAGATCATTCATGTATTTGTTGGTTTTTTTTCCTTAATACGAAAAGTTTTGTTGAGAAACAAAGCTAGTATATAGTGAGAGTTGGATATATTTCTTAAAGTTTCGGCAGACGAGACAAAGAACCCGGTGCTTATTTTTTTTGTTTGTTTTTTATTTGGGTAAACTTATATAAATTGACTTGTTGTGAAACGCATGCGCTAAATTCAACGCTAATGAAATGCGGAGTAAACGAATTTAAATTAGAACGAAAGAGGGTCTTTCTAGCACACACTTATACAAAATAAACTTTATCACTATGTCGTTCGCGTTCAGAGAATTCAAATGTTTTATAACTTTTACTTTTAACAGTCTGACGGATGTTATGTATCCTCGTTTTTTGTATAATTGTTAATTTTTTTTATTTTCGCCATATACAAATTTATGCAAACGCGTGCAAGGTATGCATGAGTAAAATTAATTAATTTTAAATAAATATGTAGGTCAAAATATGCGTAACACAAACCAACGATAATTTGTGAATATATTTTTAAATTGTATCACAAAAAAAAAATACAATTTCTATTTGAAATTCATCCATCAGATAATAATTTTCTATTATTTTTATCTATTTTTTCTATCACGTAAAATATTCCAAATAAAAAAACATTTTTATATTTATAAAATATTAAAATATCGCTTTTCTTTGTTCCCTGGAATCTCGATATTCCTGGTGCTATTCTTTATGGAAAAAAAATAAATATATCTATACACACTGCCAATAAGGAATTTAAGGGATGAATAAGGTCGGAGTTTCATTAACCGTTGATACGTATCGGTGCGGACGGTGATGGATAGTTTATTATTATACATTTTTTTTTATTTTTCTCTTTGAAACTATTTTTTGCAAACACATATATATGCATACGATACTGGAAATAGATCGATAAGCTTTATATCGTTTTAGTTATGGTTATTTACATGGTGGTTATTCATGGAAATGTGAGGAGAGCCGAAAAATGAGAATCAGTTCTTCGATACTCCTTTGTATAATACACCAACAGTATTTTTTTTCTATACCAATATAAGCCCGACAATGGATAATATACCTGAGGGCCAATGTACATTCATTGTTCGATAAATCGAAATGCAACGAGAACGTGAAAATAAAAATCACCCCTCATTATTCATTCGTTTGTATTCCACATTATTATTTTTACATATATTTTTACATTTAGCTTTCTATTCTCATTTAAAACTTCATCAATAATAAAAAAAAAAAAAAAACAATTATTTGAACAAGTCAACAGTAAAATTCAAAATAATTAATTTCGAAAAAATCCAGTCTCGCTGTAATTACATTTAGTCAATATGTTTTATCCCCAAATAAATGAATAGTTCTTTATTTTTCGATACATATATGTTTAAAAATAACAACCCTTGAAAAATAAATTCAATAACCTTTGTTTATATATTTTTTTTTTTACGATAAAAAATATGTGAGAACATGAACATACTATCTGTTGTTTTTTTATATATATGTGCAACGTGCTTGCACTCGCATGATTATCATTAGTGCTCGTCTGATAATGATGCCAAAGTGCGTGTGACAACCCTTTACACATTTATAGTATAATTTCATGAAAACTCGCCCCTTTAATTTGGTAGAGGCGTCATGTGACAGTGACACGCACTCTATATATCAGCTACTCAACAGTACCATGCTCAGAGAAGCGTTAAAATTAACTGATGGACTAAACTGATGAGAAATAAATAATAGACAACAAATGCAGGAATAAAGATAAACATACCAACTTGATGAATACATGTTACCTTTATTTGAAGTTTTAGATAAGTTAGAAAAGGAAAAAAATTGTGTTAGAGCCGCACGTGCGATACAATCGCAAAGTCAAATCCTTGTGTGCTATAAATGTGAACACACTGGTTGACCGAGTTTTTGTAATATGTATATGTGTGTTTACAAGGACAAAGAAACAAGGGATATAGTACCACATGCTGGGATCTATTTCGCCTGATCCTTGGGTCGTCTAATCGCCCAAGGCAATTATCAACCCGCAAGGTATCGACTGTCTATGTGAAAAATTTTGGGGAACAAAGAGAATCTTCGAAGCACGTGTAATCTCAAATTGAATTGATTTATCCTTTGCAAGTATCACATCACATATTTATAATTAAAAATTTCGTTAAATACCATTTACACCCATAATATTAGTAATCATTTTAATTTTTGTTTTTGAATTAACATAAATATATTGGTTCATGCGATCCAGGTGTATTCATTCATACCAAGTACGTTTTTTTATGAAAAATAAATTTTCCCCTTTGAATTTTTTTATGTAAATATACACGCACATATTCACTCGTCTCTTGTTTGATCGAATAATATATACGATGATGCGCAATGAGCTCAATGGCAACCATAAAAGGCCCCAGCAAAAAACCATACACACACGCACACAAAGACAGTGCATATAATAAAAAATATCCGTTGAATTTCAATTCTTGATGCCTCTATATACCTATGGATGTTATTTACTTTTTCCTTTATTTTTAAAGCTATAAAAAGCTCACATTTTCCGATGTATACAAAGCGTGTTGTGTACACGCAATGAAAAAGTATATATAAAATTCTGGGTATACCGTGTTGCCCTATATATCTCAGTCGTAAATCAACGAAATTTTTATTTATTTATTTCTTTTACTTTTAAATACACGTCAGTTTCATTAAGCGCAGTGTTGCACCCCTTGCATGTGCGTCTGTTTCACTTTTTCCTTGCACACCAACGTCTAAAATATCATGCACATAACACATTGCATTATGCCGGTTTGGCATTTTCCCAGGGACATTGAATCTTTGATATTTTTTTCCTTATTTTTTTGTTCCTATAACGATATACGAATATAAGGATAAAGGAAATCGAAAAAAAGCCGCTGTGTGCTCATCTCACTTGCTCGAATGACTATTGATGCGTAAGTTTCTTTGTTCGTTGCCGAATAGAGAGTAAACCGTTGTATATAAATTTTTTTTTAAGCTTTATTCTTCTTATGGCGCCACTACGCAATATATATTGTCGCCCTAAAATTCAAATACAACAAAACAATATTATACGTGTGCCGACAAATACATGTACACCAAAGTTTGGCGGGTTTTCGTATTGCGCAAACGCTCCGGAATTTTCTAACCACGCGGCTTCAGGTTTCTTTGTTCTGAAATTGGGAGTGGTAAATTTTTGTAAATGTATATGTGTGGGTAAATATATTTTGTACTTTCATATATAGTATACTGGGTATAACTAATTTTGGACGAACAGACGAGTCCGCGTTTCATTTCCCCTGGCGAAATATTATATTATGAAATTAAATTTTATTTTTTCCGAGGGCTCAGGGGCTATTTTAAATGATGATTTTTCAGTTGCAATGATACGCTTTTTTTCCATCCATCCGTCCATCCGTCCAGCTTGTAAAATTTCAATTTGTTTTATATTTAAAAAAATAATAAATATTAGTATAATTTTTTTTAATTATTGATAAAATTATTTTCTCTTTTCTTTGTTGATTCCCTCGTGTGTCGTGTATTTATTAATTCAACAAAAATCCCCTGATATTAAAATTCTGATTAAGGAAAAAAGCTTTCATTTAAAGAAGAGCAGAAATTCTATTCTCATTAGGTCACTAAGAGAAAAAAAAAAAAAAAATGAAACTCATCAAATGGATCAAATGCAGAGAAATATGTGGCAGTAGAGGGAAAGTTTTGAGAAAAGTGCATATATATATAACAAAGAAATTTTTATCAAGGAAAAGAGGGATATATTCTACTGAGTTGCGTCGTAAAAACTGGGGATGAAATGCAGAAGGGGTTGCAGTCCCCTCTTGGTTTGTGTAGGCGGTTAGTTAGGTTGGGCGAGGTGATGCAAGGTGCAGTGAGAAAGTAGTTGCAACATACTGAATTCCGTTAGTGAGTAAGTGAAATGGTAAATTTTAGTAGTAGCAGGGTGTACAAAATAAAATGGCGAATATTATGGGGGATGGTTATACCGAGCGAGGTGGAACTGGGCCAGTGGGTCTCTGGCAGCCATCTGTGAATAGTTTTCTTTGTCTTCAACATATTCTATCATTTTTTGCTTGCTATTTCAGCACAGTGTTCTAGAGTTTTGCTAAAACACACGTGGAACGTTAGTTACTCTTTATCACACTGCTGTTTTTATCATTATCATTATATATTCTTTTATTTTTGATAGTATAATGTATTTCTTTCTTTGTCCCGTTTGACACCCATGAGTCACCCTAAACGCCTGCCAAAAACTAACCCCCAAAGTTTCCTTTCTTTCATCATTTTTTTTCCTCCCCATTCGCAAATCGGTTCATACGTTTTTTTTTTCAACGCACTTTCGATCGACCCTTTGTCTCTTTTTTTTTTCTTTTTTTTTCCTCTTGATTCCTTATTTGCGCACTAATATTAGTATGTGAATTTTCGGGGGTGAATCAAAATTTCTGTGACAATAAACATGCGTTACTGTGATTTATAAAATTATTATTTAAATTAATACATTATTTCGTTAAAATAATGTCGAGAATATTTTTTTTTTCAAATAATGTTTATTGTAATTTCATTTTTGTAAAGAATCTTTAAAAAAGAAATACATGTTATGTGGGTATAATTTTTGAAAGGTGTAATATGCACCTTGCATGTATATGCAACAAATTATGGAAAAAAAATCCTAAAATTATAAAAGAGACAGTGTATAATAAAAAAAAAATTAAAAATTCAGCTGTTTGGGTAATTTTGAACGCGTGATCGCTACTTGGGATCCACTAAACGTGACATGCAAGCCAGAGTTTAATTAAAACGATCCCTTTAAAAGATATGCAACATAGTTATACACACGCTGATCGGTTGAGTAATATCCCTGAATTTAAAGTTGAATACTTTTTCTTTTTTTTTGTCATTGTATAAGTGAGAGTGGCGAATGGAATGAAAAATAAAAAAACTAAAATCAACAACTTTTACTATATTAAATGAATAAAAAAATATTATATTCCTCCGATGAAAATTGTAAAATAATATGCGTTTTCATCGCGTGTTTATTAATTTTTTTATTAATTTTTTTCACTATGGGTATTTAATTACGCTACTGGACTTTGGTAGTTCGGCACGTTAACATTGTTTTAAAAAATCATACGATGAATAAAATAAAAGAGAACACCTACATCATCGTACCGACATATTTATATTGTAATAAATAATTATAAACAACATCAAATTATTTTGAACGAGTGTGTTTAATATACAACGAGTGTCGCAACGTCCAACAAATAAATAATTATAAACCCAGAAACTATTGACTGAAAACATTAAAAAAATAACACGTATAGATTGAGGTGACACTGGTGTTTGTCAAGCAATTTAATATTCTATCCTTCATGTGAATCATCCAATTTAAATTTTTAATTTTATTTTTCATACATGTAATGATGAATAAAAAAAAAGAAAAGGTGTTGGTAATACAACTATCTGAAAATACATTGTAAAAGAGGTCAGGTACACTTGACTTTTGAACTTGGTTATTGTTTTCAATATTTCATCAGTGTGAGTGTGTGTGGTGTGGTTGTTCGAAAGGCTTGTAAATAACAATATTTATGATATGCATAAGTAATACTTTGCCCTAGACGTCTAGGGATATGTCTTGAGCCTTAATATATATTTATAAATATTATATTCAACATATTGTGTCATTCGCTCTATTTGTCCATAGAAAAAGTAAAATATAACTGAAAAAATATGTATCGATTCTTATGTAACCCGTAGACAGATGTCTTGCGTGGTTTTTTTCGATGTAAGTGCCTCTGGGATCGTCCTAAAGTCGCTTATTATATTCTAAGAAGGGACGTATCAACCGTGACCCTCGTGATCTCAAGCTAAAAACCTTTTTTTTTTTTATTAAAATAAGACTTATACTGACGTCACTGGGGCAAATTGAATTTTGAAAAATAATATTATTTCGAGGTAGCCTTTGAAGACTATTGAGATCAGTGAGTGGCTTTTAATCCGATTTTTTTTTTATCTTTTTTTTTTATCTTCGACATTTTCTTATTTTATTCGGTGCGAACATTTTATATATTTTTTTTTTCTCTTCATGATGGTTTAACAGCCTTCAAGAGTTATTCTTGAGTTTTTTTTTCGTCATTTATTCACATAAGTTTCATTGAATGATAAAAAAAAAATTGTGCGCAAAAGTTGGTCACAAGGAGGGCTTTGATGTGCGACTATGTTTTTTGGTGGCCTTGGTGGGTGGCCCAGTCATTATTTACACGTCTGCGAGATGTGTCAGTAGGCCCACGAGAAATAAACATTCGTATAAATTTTTTTTATATTATTTTTTTACGTTTTTATATTTTATTTATTCTATATACAGTTTTTTTTTTTTTTTGTTTCACTGAGGACAAAGAAGCCTGATGTTTCAGAGCAAAAAGCTCCTATGTAGTCCCTTTTGGCGGTTACATTAGTGTACATATATTTTTGTGCTTTGCGATATGCGACGTGCACTCAAACCCTCCAATTTTTTTCTTTATATCTTATATTGTTCATATATTTTTTGTTGAGCTTTTTTTGGATGTCTTTGAAATACCCTTCACTCAAAATATCACACTATGAATATAATGCGGTTATCACCTCTCTCAACTTCCGCATGATCATGTCAACTTTTATTTATCATTCTTTGAATTTCATCCCGACAATATATGTGTATATTTAAAAATTATTTTAAATTATATTATTTAAATTTGATAGCAACTTATGCTCGTACGATATATTTGAATTATATTTTTGATCTATATAAATAATGAATATTAATTTTAAGTATCAGTAGCGAAACGTGACACAAAAAAGAATATAATTTTCAAACTCTCGAGACACTGAGATTAGATATTATTATATAAAAAAAGATAAATATATACGAAAGAGAATATAAGATGAAAAATATTTAAACAGTCACACACACGGATATTACAGTAGGATGTCAATGTGGCCAATGACCTGTCGGCCTAGTTTTAAAAATCAAAACAATTCTATCTTGACTCAGAGACCAACGAACTTTGCATGACGCCAATTTCACTTCCCAAAATTTATCAGTAAATTTATACTTTCAATAGCTAAATATGCATTCTATTTTTTCCATCTACCAGAAATAGCCAAACTTTTTAAATACAATAAAAATTATTGTTACACAAGTAAATTTTTCTTTTATCATTTTTTCATAGCTGTAATTCTTCATCATTATCTACTCGGTTATTCTTTCATTTTTCTTTCATATGTATAAATTTGTTTACCAGCAAAGTGTATATTTATCTGATGATCATTTTTTTTCTATTTTAAATGAAAAATAAATATGCATAGAGCTTTATCATTATTATTTATTTTGTGACATTGCAGCCAAGGCTGTTTTTATGAGCTCATAAAAAAAAATGTCTCTGCATTTATCTACGTATGATCATGCACTGAGAAATTTGCCAACATTTAATTTTCCTGGGAAATAACAAAAAGAACGTAAATAAAAAAAATAGCTGTAGGTAAATTATTTTTTATATGTTTCATTTTTATACGTGAAGATTTAATTTATTCATGATTATGATCGTTTTATTGTTCAGTTAATTGTCATCAAGTATTTATCAGATTTTGTTTTATTCCATAGAAAAAAAAGATTGAATAATTTTTTAATTTGAAAATTCAACGAATTCCAATGGTAAAAAAAATTCACAATGAACTAATTCATCAGTTTGTTGTGATATACTTTTATCGAAATTAATATTAATAAAACCGTTCAGATAATCAGGCTTAATAATTTTATTTATTCATAATTAAGCAATGCTCAAACTACAGATTTAACTATTAGCATATTTACGTTGAAAAAAAAAATGGTTTCCTGGTTCATTGATTTTAATAACATAATGTATTCATGAATATACAAGTTTTTATATTTATATCCGCTGCGTGAAAGTTACACCCACGTGCAATTATTAAAACAGTATTTTTGAAAGCACCAAATTCTTTCGCACCGTTTCTAATATTATCTGTCAAATGTTTTCGTGTCCAATTTTTCCAGTATACTCTGACCGAAAATAAATATGAATTCTTCATAAAAATATCTAATTTTTACTTTGATAAACCAATGAATCATTCGTCCACTTGGCTAACCCAAAATTATTGTCGGAAAAATAAAAATAATAAAAACAGCAAACTTTATAATATTACGATCGATTTTCTCGTTTGCCATTTGACGATTTCCATCAACAATTTTTATACGCATATACAATAATATACCTGCTGGATTGAGGCAAATAAAAAATGAAATTTCAAGTATTTTTCCAGCATCAAGATAGCACCCATATTTTCCTACCTCGATAGAGTAAAAACAACCCTTCTCATAAAGAAAAAACGAAACGAAACGAACCTAATAATACTAAAAAATAAAAATACCAAATATAGTAATAAAAAAAAATAAAATATTCACCATAAAAAATTATATTTATTTTGAAAAAACCATATAGACGCACATATTTATCGCAATATATGTCGACCGTGAAACGTCAACAGGCTCGTTAAATTTCACGATCATAAACGAGTGTTTCAAATCGATAAGGAAATATGTACACTATCAACAAAAGTAATTTAACAAGTATATATGTATATTGTTTTTACGCACTGTGATATAATACATTTGTGCTGCAGCAAATGGCAATTACGTAATGCCAGGTCAATGTATCCAACGTATGAATTTTACGCAATTGCAACTTGGAATTCTATGAATAGCAGTTGATCAACAAGAGATGTCTGTAAGCCCGACATTCAAGTATTCTTCACTAATTTTTAGTAATAAATAATGATCATTTTTTAATTCCATCATTAGAACAATACGTGAAATGAAAAAATCCTCACAATCCAAACAAATCGTTGAAGAATAAAATAAAATCGTGTTAATAAAAATGTACATTTTGCATTGAGTATTTTTTTTTTTTTTTCATTATTTTTGATCGAGTGAAAGTCAATCAATTAATGGCAATTCATGCACTCAATCAAAATTACATTATTGAAAATATATTTTTAAAAAAATACAGTCATTATACATCAGATTCCACACGAGTCATTGAATTACATACACCAAGACTAATTATTATGACATTTCATAAATCCCAGACAAAAGTTATATGCCCACACGCTATTTTACAAATAATATATTGGGAAAAAATGAACTGTTTATTTAATAAAATATATAAATATTGATTTTTAAACGATGGCAATAATTTATTACTAATAAATATTGATGCGAGATAAATAAATATTTAATGAAAAAATAAAAAAAAAAAGTCATATTGTGTAAATTTTTCATTATTATTATTACAACGTTATTGTTATTTGAAATTTTTAAATATTTTCCTCATAGTTTTACTACTCATAAAACCGATGAGATGTTTTTTTTTTTTTTTTTTTTGTAATTTATGGGCATTTTGTGAGTCTATTTATTCACTTGACTATTAATTTTTTCTAGGAAACTTAATAGATTATTTAACATTTTTTTTCCATCTCTCGAA
>JAPYYR010000642.1:0-60071 GCA_030523065.1 Aphidius colemani
ATTATAAAATCGAAGAAGTAAATTTTAAATGAGCAAATACCTCCTCGGCCATTCTATGCTCCTGATAGAAATCGAAAAATTTTTGAAAAAAAAAATTAGGAAATTATAAAATCGAAGAAGTAAATTTTAAATGAGCGAATTTTTTTTTTAGTATCAGGCAAATATAAACATCGAGAAAGTAAACTTTCGAAAACTTCAAATACCACTTCGTCGATTCTATGTTCCTAATATAAAACTTCAATTTTTTTTCTGAAATTTTTAAGTATTGTATCAAGAGTATGGAACAGAAAAAGAGGTAGATTTATTTGCATTTAGTTCCGGACTGGAATCTACAAAACTCTATACAAGATCTATCAAAAAATATGGTGACTATTATTTATTATAATATTTTGGTTTAATTACCTTTAATCAGACATGTTTAATTTTGATTATATTTTACATCATTTATGTTATTAATTTTATTGAAAAAGTAATTATTTATTTACACTTCAAATTATCAATTTCTGTAATTGAATAAATTGGTTGTTTTTCTTCAATTCAATAAATAAATTTACAAAACAAATTTTATTTTAATATTTTATCTATATAATATTTATTTTGCTGTAGGAAATTATTTGTTTTGAAAAGTAACGATGAATGTTATAAGCAAAGAAATAAAATAAAATATAAACAAATACACTGATAGATAATATTCGCTTTTAAATTTTCAAAATAAATAATAAATTTAATATTTTATCAATTATTATTATCCATTCGTTTGCTATTGTGTTCTTCGTTTGGGAATATTGTATTTTTTTCACAAGAAAAAATATCAGTTGGAAGCTCGCCTCATGCCAGTAAACATCTTGGTTCACTTATAAATTTTGAACATCAATAAAATTTAATTGTTCTTATCCACAAGTTTTTATTTAAATTATAAATTATCAAATATAATTTTAAAACTTTTAAAAAATGTCGATTCATATTCTCGCAGATGATTATCTTGCTACAATATTCAAGTTTTTACCATATGTAGACAGATTAAATATGGAAAATGGTAAGATAAATTATAATTTTATCAATAAATATACAAAATAAATTAATTGTTTTTATTTATAAATTTTAGTGTGCAAAAAATGGAAACATATAAGTGAATCAAAAGCTTGGAATGAAGTTGAAAATTTTTTAGCTGGCGATTTTAATTTTTACAATACCGAACAATTTGGAGAAAAAAGACCACCACAAGAAACTGTTGAAAAAGTAATTATACGATGTGGTCAGTATTTAAAGAAAATTGCACTCAATGGTTCCATTCAACCAAATATCATGAGAGTCGTTGCTGATTATTGTTACAACATAACATACATTGAACTGGGATTAAATAATTATAATTCACAGGATTTCGTTGGTGTTTTTGAAAAGCTCACGAAATTACGTACAATCAAAGTTTTAACACATCATCATACAAAATTTGATCCTCAAAATTTTAAAAGTCTCACAGCTGATATTAATACTATTTATTATTCTATTGGATTATATGAAAATTCACCCAGTCGAGCTTGGTACAACGATTTTTCATCAGTAAGTTGTCTATTGATAATATTGATTATAATATTGTAAATTTATATTTAAAATTAATATGGTATATTAATTGTTGTAATTTTTGTTTCAACAGGTAATTAGAAAATTTCATTCACTCCAATCACTCAATTTACGAGAAATAAAATTCGACTCGAGTGTATTTAAAATAATAACAAAGATTCGCACATTGAAGCATCTTGGTTTAATATATTGTAAGTTGCCATCGAATTGGAGAAAAATTCAGAAACTTGTTAATTTACGAAGTCTCGAACTTGAACGTATTATAAATATGGAGAGTACATGTATTGACTTCATAAGTGAAAATATGCAAAATTTAGAAATTATTTCTATCAGAAGTTTGTTATCACCTAAAGTAACAAGACAAGGATTTTATAAACTGAGTGCAGCAGGAAGTTTAAAATCTATACGTTTTTGTTTGTTGCATGAACAAATTGATAACACAGTACTTTTTCAATTTCAAAATTTAATAAAATTTGAATGTTGTGGTTGTTATCGAGTGACTGATGTTGCTCTTATAAGAATACTTCAAAATTGTCCTAATCTTGAACTATTAAATGTCATGGGAACTGCTGCAACAGTTGCTACTGTTAAAATTGCTGATGATAGAACACGTGTCCGTTTTGGTAATGCAAGTGTATTGTTTTTATTTATACATCGGAATGTGATAAAAGATTTTGAAGATTTAAACAGACCAACAAATAATTATCTTGAACTTGACCATGAGGTTTTTTGGGAAAGTCAAACCCGTATTTTCACTTAATTTATAAAATAATTGATGTTCATTGAATTATTATTTTAATAATTCAATTATGCTCTTGAATTTGGAAGAGTATTAATATAGTAAATTTGTATAATTTTATAATTTAATTTAATACCATAAGCCACATTTTGTTGGTGGATTCATTATTGTTTTGTTTGAGCACTCAAATACATCTGAAAATTCTTTCATATTTGAAAGTGTTCCAATCATTCGAAAAACAGCTGGTGAATGAACGTCTGTTAATAACATATTGACCATTTTATTCAATGGCATTACTTCACAAAATGACTGAAAAATAATAATGTAAATAGAATTAGTTTTTTATCAAGTTAAAATAACGAAAAAAAAAATTGTTAAATTCAATTTTTTAAGATACTTACATGTGCATACGACAAGAAAAATAATTTTCTAGTATTTATATTTTCTAGACCATTTAATCGCATATTATTTGATGAATATTTATTTATAGAGGATTTTGTAAATGCCTTATAAACAGCTCGTAAACCTGTTGAGTCAGCAATATTTTCTGATAGTGTTTTTATCGAATTTAGCTGATGAAATAATAATTCAATAATTAATAATGAATTGTATGTAATTTTTAAATAAAAGTAATATTACCTTGTATGTTGTATTTTGTGAAATAATCGAGTATTTTTTAAATTTTTCAACAAAACACCAGGCTTTTTTCTTGTAATCATAAAGTGTATTATTTGACCACCAATTTTTCAAATTACCATTTTTGTCATATCGACGTCCAATGTCATCAAATCCATGTGCTATTTCATGACCTTAAAATTGTTGATAAAATAATTATATGATGTGTAAATATAAACTATTGTTAATAATCACTTTACCAATTACACCACCAATTCCTCCATAATTGACAGCACTAAAATTGTAAATAAAATTATTTTATTATTATATTTGCTCAATAATAATTATTCATTGTATTGAAAAATAAATACTCACTCAGGTTGTTCATTACTGTAAAATGGTCTTTGTAAAATTACTGCTGGAATGGCTATAAAAAAAAAAAAATATTAAATGAAATTAAATTTAATAATTGATTGAAAGAAATGTTTATATTATTGTTTATTTACTCAATGAATTTTCTGGATAATCATGATAGGCATTGGCGACAGTTGCTATTAAATTCGACCTTTCCAACAAAAGAAAAAATAATTAATAACAAAATTCAACTCCAGTCAAATTATAAATTAAAAAAAAAAATTAATTATACTTTTTTTTATCAACTGACGTATTTAATAATTCTAGATTATTTTTAATATTAAATTTACGCATTGATAGATAATTGTCCATATAGTCATCACCAATTTTGAGCTGAAGCAAAAAAAAAATTAGTTATTTTTATTATTTGTAATTAAAAGATAAGAAAAAAAAAATAGAAAATGTATTTTTACTTTGTCGTAATAATGATAAGTGATATTTTTATTCAAGTACCAGTCAGGAAAGCCAATAAATTGTCTCATTCCATTTAGTTTATCAACAGCACTTTGTTTTGATTGTAAGTCCATCCAAGTAGAATTTTCAATGTGTTCTCTCATCTCATAAATAATTTGATCAACTATTTTTTCAGTCTAAATTAAAATAAATAAAACATCTTTAATTAACTCATTGTTAAATAATATAATGATAAATTATCAACACTTACAGCTTGTTTTGCACTATTTGGAAAATATTTCTGTATATACTCATGTGAAATTGCATGTTTCAATTCGTTTCCTGATGCACAAATAATCCATCTAGTTATTAAGAAAAAAAAACAAAAATTATATATTTGATTAAGCAATGGATGAATTTAAACAATGAAAAATGAAATATTATACCTTGGTTGGATTTCTGATATTATTGGGCTAAATTCTCTTGAAATATTCAACATTTCTTGATTTGTATAAGGCAAGAGTTCGCTTATCAACCACCAGTACATTGTGTTGGCTTAAAAAAATGAAAAAGTACATTTTTTTTTAAGAAAAAAATAATCAAGTATAAATTAATATTTTATGATTATACTTACTGATATCTCTCTTTGGTGTCTCATCAAGGACTTTTGCTAAATTAATAAAATATCTTAATGGATGAACTGTAATAATTGTTGATCCATTTATATTAATTTCAGGAACAACTGATAAATAATTACGAATATATTCCAGCCAGTTTACCTTTAAAAAAAATAATAATATATAATTTTAACAATTTTTTGATAAACAAATAATAACAATTGAAATAAAAATAAATTACTTTTCGGTTTGATTGTCCTGGAACCATTGAATTATATTTTACTTGTAATTCATCAATAGTTAGTCTTGTAAATGGAGAAAGAAGATCTTGATCAGTAGTGTTCATTTGAATCCTTGTGATCTAGAAAAAAAAAAAACAAAACAAAAACCATTATAATAATGATTGTAATTTTATGATAATTTTAATAAATAAACTTACTAGATTCAATTTAACTTCCAGAGTAACAATATTTCTAGCATCAGCTTCAAATGCATCATCAGAAATATTTTTTCCACCTTTTTGTTTTGCAATTATTTTAGCAATTTTAACCATTCCATTTATATATTTACGAGTAAGGTTTTTTTTCATATATGCTTCAAGATAATTTTCATCCAACGATAAACCAGCAGCAGTTTGTGTTATGGGTGATGATAACTTAAATTAACAAAAATATATTTTTTATAAAAAAATAAACTCAATTATTATTATCAAATTAAATTTACCTGAATAATATGAGATGATGTATTAAATGCATCAGGTTTAATTTGGATATTAAATAGCAATGATTTTCCTAATAACTTGTTTATACTTTCATCAATTATTTGCCAATCAAAATTATCATTTGATGATATCCATTCTTGGCTGTCCATGGTCATTGGCCAGCCACCACCTTGCAGTTTATTAATTATTTCTATTAATCCAATTATTCCTTGGCTCTCTATTTTACCTGATATTATTAATATAAATTATGAAATCATCTATTGTCAATAATAATTATCTAAATAAAAATTATACTCACTGGTATTCATACAAACTTTGTACACTTCTTTAGCTTTTTTTAATGATGGATTTTCATCAGATGTTATATTTGCTTCCAAAATATCTAGAAACGTTAATAATAATAATAATTATATGGATTTTTAAATAAATTAAAACTCAAATAACTCACCTTTTAAATAATATTTTGTTCTATTATTTATAATATTCATATAAGTCATTATGTTGTTTGTTTTTTGATGATTTTTTACCCAATTACCACAAGCATATTGATAAAAATCATCGCATGGATTTGCACGAGTATCCATACCATCAATAATTTCAGCAGCTAAAATTTATTTTATTTAAATATTAAATTATTTTCTAATTTTTAAAAACATATATATATATCTTTAATTTTTTTATAAATACCTATGTCACGACATGTTTCAGTATCACAAACCGGTTCATTTTCATACTTGATCGTTGCTCCCTTTGATTGCAATATGCACATCAGTATTATAATTACATGAACCACAATAACTCTATAAAAAATAATATACTTGTTTATTATACAATGACAATTTATTGATTTTAAAATAATTAATAAATGCATATATTTTTGTTAAGTTAATTTGTAGTTTTCTTGACTTACAAAAATAGGTTTTTCGTCTGTGGAATCATCTTGGAAACTGGTTGAATTCTTTGCATCTCCACACCGAAAACTGGTGGATGATGATAATGATGAGTCAGGGTTAACGTTCTTCTTTTAATTTTCATGATTATTATTGTTTATATATATTTGTTCTCTTTTTGTCATGTTTAATTTGGTTTTTTTTTTATTCTTATCTTGAGGCAAATAATAAAAAACCTGGATTTAACGAAATGCTCAAAATTCAATAGAGGTGGAATCTATGTAAAATAGAAATAAAAATTAATAATAAATAATGCTCTGGTTATTTTCCTAAAGCTTTATTTTACTTGATTAAAAATAAAGTTTTTTTTTTTTTTTTTTAGTTGAAATAAAAATAATAAAATTCTTAAACTGGTATTTGATGCAATTAATTAATTTATTGTCGATATAACGAGACATAATTATTTAATTATTTAATAAATAATTTATTTTGGATGCTTCAATATGATTAATAATAAAAAAATATTAACATGTTTAATTGGCACGAAAATAGTTATCTTCATTTGTCAAATGAAATATTAAATCATGTGTACATAGTGACGTAAAATTACTGATATAATTATTTCATAATTTTAAGTCAACACCAGTTACATTTTTACCTAATTTTTTCCATTCAAAAATCACAAACACTAAGTATAAACATAAAAAAAAAAATTAAAAAATAAATAAATAAATGAAAATACTGAAAAATAACAATGTTTTAAGACGATCAGCACAATCTAACAAGATAATAATCCATTTTCTCGTTAAGCTTTCTTGACGTACATAATAAAATTTTTAAAAAACGACACAAATTTTTTTATTTTTATATACATGTTGTTGTTTCATTTAATGAACATAAAGATGAAAATTGAATGTAAAAATAATAAAAAGAAAATTTTTTATCTATCAATTGTTGACCTATTTCACACGGTTTCGGTCTTTCGCCAATTATTTTTTTTTCTCTAATATTGCAATCAGTCTCTCGTTAATGGCCTCTCAACATTGGCTATTTTTCTTTTAAATTTTATATTTTTTTTCCAAGTAATATTATGCAATCGAACGCACATTGTTTGAGTGCAAAAACAGCCAACAGAATAAATTAAAGATACGCAATTAATTGCGCATATATCCATAAGTTAAATGAATATTTACATTGCGTCAATGTTAAATTTATTCTTTGCAATAAAAATTCTTTAAAAAAATATTTCTCAAACATTTACCCAAAGATGAACAATAGTAAGATATAATATTAATAATAAAAAAACAAAATAATAATAGTGAATTTAAATTATAAAAATATCATTGACAAGCAATGAATGAAAATATGAAAAAGAGAAAATAAATAAAGTGAGAATAAATTTTTATTTTTAAAAAAAAAATGTCAAAAGAAAGTGTGGCTTTAAAAACGAGAGGAGTATTATGTGGTTCGTCAAGCAAGTTGGCATAATTTAGAATATAGATTTTTTTTAAATTAATTATTATAATGTAAAAAAAAAGAAAAAAAAAAAAAACATCAAATGGACACATTTATATGTACCGTAAATTTTACTTCACGCTTTTTAATTACGCTGGATCGTATTATTTATAAATTTTACATTATTTTTTTTATTTGTTTAATTATCTCATCGAAAATTCATGGTTTTATCATACACAGGTATTATTAATTACTTTGTTAATCACGTTTAATAATAAAAAAAAAAAAAATAGAGAGAAAAATATTTTGGTATTTGGCAGTTTGTTTGTTTGTTTTTTTTTTTTTTAGTTTTTTAAACATTTATATTGTCGAATTTCTTTTATCATTATATATACTAGTATTACGTTGACAATTTCATTTAAATATATATATATGTATATATGAACAACAATTTTACTACAATGAAAAATTAATCGACATTGGCTGTAAATCGAACAAATTTTCATTGTGAAAACATACGTTTGTTTGTATTAATTTTTTCTCTGGTTTAAATCTCAATTCCAAATTGCATACAACAAATACTTTGTAAACTCTATTATACATTTGAATTAGAGAATTAAACACTGTCATTTGCTATTAATTTTTTATCGTTTCGAAATTAAACATTATTTGACAAAGCTATTGACACAAAGATAAATATATTTTCATTATAACAATATACGTATTTGATTTTATTTGAATTTAAAACTTTTATATATTTAAATAATATAACAAACAAAAAATATATTTATATAACAACTAGAGCAAATTAATGTTCAAATAATTTTCATTTTAATTTACTTTTTTTATTTATATGTTGACCACAGGATTGAGTGTCGTTGCGGCCGGTGAAACACGAGAAAATATTTTACGGCGGAAGTTCCAGACTCGACATTCAGAAGTTAAAAAAAAAAAAAAAAAAAAAAAACGGAAATGGCTTGAGAGTCAAGTTGATAGAAATAATAAAAATAAAAAATATATATATATAAATATAAGGTAGCATAAAATCATTGGCTGGAAAATTTGTGTCATTTTTGTCATTGTCTCGTTGAAGACAATATGTTGGTTAAAAAAAAATTCTCTGCATCGTTAATTCACATTATAGATAGTATTTTTTTTGTTTTTAAAATTATAATTAATTAGATAAATTTTTTTTATAAATGTGCAAGAACTTCAACAGCTGCTTGAACAGGTAATGTTTGGTTTCCATTAAGAATTACTGGTTCTGATTCAGTTTGTACAATCCTAACAAGATTTACATCTTTTTTTGATGTTGATAATGTGGCATTTGGTGTAACATTTGTACGTAAACCACAATAGCTTGGTGGTCTACTTTCACGTGTACATGGTCCAACAATACTTGCTGCATTTGATCTATAAGTAGGTGGTGGTGATGATGTTGGTTGTAATCTATCTAGCAATAGCAACCGAAGCCTGTACTCTTGCATACTTGCCTATTAATAATAATAAATACACTTTTAACAATGTCAATGCTAAATAAAAAAAATTTAACAAGATAGACAAAAAAGAATAAAATAAAGATAGATGTATAAATATAAAAAATATATTTTATATACAAGAGACAACCTTGTTAAAAACGACCCAATTATTTACCTGGTAACTTGGTGGTGGTGTTCTGAACTGGAATTCCGGATAGATCATGGCCGCGTATGGATGCATTGGCCTTGCTGGTGGAATCCTTGCTGTTAAACTAAAAAAGCTACCACAATTTTCTCGACTACTAAATCGCCATCCCAATCCACTTAGTGTCACTAACATTATTCCACTACCTGAAACAAATAAATAAATATATTTCTTGATTAAAAACCATACATGATTTTATGTTTGTTTTTTTCTTTATTTTATTTTCTATCTTTATCTTCTTGTTCATGTCAATGCTGTTTTTTTTTTTATTTTTGTAAGCTTACTACTGTTCTATACGTACATATTTTTTTATTAAACATTTTACAAGTTGATTGCAAAAAAAATTAAATTAAATAATGACAATAACAACTGATAACAAGACTGAATAACATATCAACTTGATTAATTAAATTTAAATTCAAACTTGTTATTTAACATTTGTAAATAATATGAACATATTATATATTAAAAGTTAGTTAAAATATGTATTGTATAATGCATCTATTGTAATTTAAATTTAGTATAGAATACTGCATTTACATTGTCATTTTTGTATTGTTGATATATTTTTTTTTATTTTTATTAAACTTTTCAAATTCATCTCTATTTATCAATCTCTCTCTTTATTTTCTTCTTTCGTTTTTTTTTTTATACATTTTATTATTTCTTATTCAATAGTCTTCTATCTCAATGCCGATACAACTTTCCAACAATGTATTTTGATAGAAATTGTACTGTCAGCTGTCTGTCGACGTTGTTGGATCCAAACGACGAAATAAAATAAAATCCACCCTGGTTCTCTATTTTTTTATACCCACATATCCACTGTGAGAATAATATTTTTATTTTTACCTCTCACTTTGTCTATTCTCTCATTTATTTATTTATCTATTGACTCACTCACTGACTCACTTTGTTTAATCTCATCCCTCAACAAAAATTTTATTGTGGTCAAATTGAATCCTAAAAGTTTTCGATGATTGAAATACTTATCCAGGAATATTTTATTTCATATACTGTAGATAGTTTTGCTATACAATATTTGATTCGACATTTAGAAAGTATAAATATATTGCTAAACCCACAACACACCAATACATAAAAATATAATTACTCAAATAATATTTAAACTTTAAAAAATCCTCATTATAAGTTCATCATACACATTATAAATGATTTTTAAAAATAATTCAAAGAAAATATTGGCTATTTTTTTTTAATCATTGATCTCACAATGAGGAGAATAATTTAATTGTTTAAAATAATAAAAAAATAATAAATAAATAAAATAACAGAGTGAAATTAATCATGCTATTAAATAAATCATTGACGTTTTGTAGTTTGCCTTAAATAGAAAACTGGTTCAGTCGTTAAAATAAGAACGACAAGTCAATTTCCTTGGTGCAGAATATAGAAAATATATATATACAATAAAATAATAAAAAAATATAATCAGAATTTAACAAAGAAAATTAAAAAAAAAAAAAAAAAAACGTACATATATATTTAGTAAAATTAAAAAAAATAAATTCAAGGTAAATCTAGCTAACACATATACTCCCACGTTCTTGAGATGAGATATTTGTTTTTTTAATTTTCATAGCAAGGTTAAAATTACACTAGATTTAATTATCATAAATATATGTAAATATTTTTGTCACGATTTTTATAAAGACAGTATACATAAATTACATTTAAAGAAGATATTATTCTCCTTGTCAATATAATTTTTCAGACACATTTTTTTTTGTCTTGTGTAAAAAAAAATACAATGAATTAAGGTGTGATACAAGGATAATATATACCACACCTGATCAATTGAACAAGGTTGATAATTATTGTAAAAAAAAAAAAAAAATAAATAAAAAAAACTTTGAGATATAAAAAACATGTGTTTACTTGGAAAAACATTGATATAGCAATTGTTTAAAAATAAAAAAAAATAATGATTATTTGTTAGAACAAGAGAATAACATGTTTTAATGAAAAGTAAGTTGTCTATTGAACCAAAAATGCAGATGCCAGATTTAGTAAAGTTAATACAAGTGGGTCAGGGAAGATGGGCGTGTTGCATTTACTGAGTTAGCTCTCAACAACTACTCACTGGATCATCATAATGATGAGGCCCCAAATCAAAAATAGATTTGCCTTGGTTTAATTTTCTCACTTTAAATTAGCTTGATTTGTTATATACTCGTATTAAATATCATTCTATTTATAATATACATACATATGTGAGTTAAATTTAGTTGAATAATAAATCTTTTTCCTTGACTTTAACATTAACCATGAAACATATTTTATTTTTCAACTATATTTGTATATATAAATTATAAAATTATATTTTTAATAATATATGTAAAAGTTGGAAAAATAAATAAATTATATACTTTCTAATGGATTAATATTCCATCGATAATTCAGACAGATAATTAGAGTTCTTAAAAAAATATATGTAAATATGCTATTTATATTTTATTGTATTTTTTGATAATTTAAAATAATAGCAAACTTGTTTTTTTTTTGTTAAATAAATTATTCAATAAATACAAACAAATTAATTGCATTGTTATTAATTTTCATATATTTACCAATCATAAGTAGTGATACAGCAACATGATCACGACCAGTTACCCTTAGGGCACCAAGTATAGCTCCAGTTGCTGCAAAAACTAGGCCCATAATGCCAATACCAATAATAGTCCAACGACATAATGGTGAACCCAAGCCACAACATTGCTTCGGTAGTACTGCGTCTCTGTAACAAGAAAAATACAAGACATCAAGTACATGTTGGTATATAGCCGAATTGACCCACTGACACACACTTTACTCTTTTATTTTATTTTTCTCTTTTTTTTATTTCATTCCTCTCTCAAGTATATTTATTTTTATGTCCAAACGTCGTCATATTTTTCCTCAAAATATACATCCTCAAGTTTATACACACACTAACAACGAAAAATATAAATAAATTATTATTTATAAAAAAATATGCCCACAAATATTGTCATATTAATGATTTTTTTTAAACTCAATTATTTAATATGTTTAATTGTCTTATATTGGCCATGTAAATATTCAGATATTTATACAGAAATAATGTAAATTAAGCAATATTTTTAAGTGCAATTTTATCAATGCTTAGAGAAATTTTACAAAACAAGCAAAAATCCGCACAAGTATAATGATGAACGGAATAGAAAGTGCACAGTGTGCTCTCATAGAAATTTTATATTATATACACTTGGTAACTTTTTGTTTCCGTGTTTACTTAAAATGCATGTATTTAAATGTACATGTTTATGTGAACTGTTATTATTTTTATATATTAATTTTCATTGTTTCAATGTTAAAATATAATTATTAAAAAATATTAGTATGCAATTTAAATATTTATCATGTTTTTTTATGTTTATTTTTATAATTGATCAAAATGATAAATATATGTATATTTATTTATATCTGTTATACTGACACAATTTACTCAACAAAAAATTTCACTTTTTCTTTTTTAACTTTTTTTAATAAAAAAAAAAAAAAAGGTGAACAAAAAAATATGTATAAATATTATAATGAGAATATGAAATAAACAAAGAATTGATTTTTGAATATGAAAATATGGTAAAAATTTTTTTTTTTTATAATTTTTTATGAGCTATTTTCTTGACGTTATTATTATTTATTTTTTTATTTTAATTTTCATATTGTTTTATGATTGAGGCAGGGAAAGTTTCAAGTATATAAAATAAAAAAAACAATACTGTATAAATTGTTGAAGAGAATATTTTTAGTGAATGTTATAATAAAATTATTGATTTATTTTTTATTTTCAAACAAACTTTGTTGCTTCATATTTGTCTATTGGATGTAATATTCAGTCACGTACGAAAGATAAAATATGAACAAAGTTAAATTCATCTATTTAATAAAAGGCGTGTCATGTTTGACAGGAAAAGACTCATCATGAATTTATCATTATTATTTTATTTCGTCGTTGATAAAAGTTTAGATGAAAGTTTAATTTGTTAGATACAATATAGATAACAAGTTGCTCATGTTAACTTTTATTTTTTTTTTATTTTTTTAATAGTCATCGTGTTACATTTGCTTACTATTTCTAACGTTGAAATTATTTAAAAATTTAACCTTTATCGTTGAGAAAATTGAATAAAATTTTAAGTGATAATCAATATAACAGTAGGCCAATTGAAAGACGATAATATTTATTTAAGATTTATCTAAAACTTGCACAGTTGATGTGATAGTTTTCATAATTGTTTGCACAATATAATTTTCAGTTTTAAATGACAACATTTATTGAGTAACACAATAATTATTGTGGTACTGAAAAAAATTGTTGATAAATACTGTAAAAATTGTTAAGCAGGAATCGTCATAATATTTGTAATAAAATATTTAGTAAAAATAATTTAGCCCAGTTAAATTTGTATATACAACACCAAAAAATATTATTAAATTTATTATAAAATTAAAATTAAAATACCAGAACAATTACTGTCTTGTATAGTATAATATTTTTCGTGGCCACTATGTCAAATACAGTATGCGGTTTATCAAAAAATTTTAGTCAAAAGAAATCAACAGCTTTTTCTACACACTGAAAACCATTTTATTAATAATATAATACGAAAACTTTTCGTTGAATTTTATTTTTTTTCTATATGTATATATACATAAACTCGATTCAAAGCATTGACCATGTGACAGTAGGGGAAATAAGAGTGATTCACGAAAATAGAACTTGCCTGCAATTTCATTTATTCACTATTCTATATATGTACATTTATAAATGTGTAGGGTTCAATCGAAATTGGGGGAGAATGTATATTTTTCCTGCACAAAAACAAACCAACCCCAGGATCAATTTTATCCACTGAAGCGAGAATATATATTTGGCTTCATTATTTTTTTTATGGGGTTTTTTTTTTTTTTTTTTTTCATATATATATAAACTTGCTTCTGAAATGAGGATCAAGTCATGATTTAAATCTTTTTTTTTATGGCTATTTATTTTTAAAACTAAATTATTAGCCGATTAAATTGCTTCTTCACATGATATCATAATTGATTTTATTTTTTATATATATATTTTTATATGATTTTTGAAATATTGAAAGACAAGAAGATTACTATTATTCTCTGACTTATCATGACTATGATGAATCGTGAAAATTCAATTGATACAGTGCCAAATTTTATAATGAAAAAAAGGAAAAGATAAAATTATCGGAGGAATAAATTTTCATTGATGAATTAAACAAAAAAACCTTTATCAAATAAAATTTGATATTCAGGGAAAAATAAAAAATAGCAAGTGTAGATTTGGAAAGGAAAAAAAAATTATATTCTCCTCAACATTGTCACAAAAAATAAATAAATAAAAATATAGATACATAAATAGCTATGTATACACTAACCCAGTGACACGTGGGAAATATTTGCCCTCGTATCACCACACTATATTGCAATTATAAATTTACTAAAGAAATTTCTCTCAGTACTTCACGTCTTCATGATATTTGTGTCGTAACAAACACGTCAGACAACGAACAAAAAAATAAATAAAATAAGTATCTATTCTCATTAGAACCCAGGAAAAATTTTAGATAATAAAAAAATACCAATAAAATATTCTATACACATTGAAATTTTTTTTAATAATAAAATTAATTTCAATTAGCAAATAAATATAAATTGAGTGAAAAAAAAAACAAATTATCTTGTTCATGCTGACACGTTCAAATATCATCTCCTTTATTTTAATTTTTTTTCGTTCTAAAAACTTTTGTATTTTCCATTTCATTAAAGAGAGGTGGAAATGGTACGTGATGTGAATTGAAAATGATCGGAATCTAAAAGTCTAGTTCATTGTCTCGACAGCAAGCGTCAAGAAGAAATCCAACGATTCATCGTTTCCGCATGGAATTTCTCATATAAGCTAGATCAAAATGTCTATCTATATCTGTGGCTCAATCCCATAAATATATGTGCAAAAAATTATGAGAAAAAAATTAAAAAAAAAAAAAAAACAACATTTTATGTTGTGGAGGAGACACACAAGTTGAGCCACTTCACACGCAAACACTGAAAAATTATATTCATGACATACCTGATGACGACAGTACCAACATGATAATAATAACGATAATAATTGTTCAAGTTGATAATAATATAGGGAGAAAAAAAAATGTATAAATAGTGTTGCAGGTTGAGAGGCATGACATGTGCGCAATGTGAAACCTTGAATCAAGGACGCAATTATTGTATAGATAATACAATATGCGTCAATAATGACACTTGAATATTAAAACGACAGAAAAAACAATCCATAAAAAATGATTATTCATTTGAATAATAACTATAATAATGCATTAGTAAATTTATTTATCTAACAGAATAATATATGATGACAGAGAAATATTTTGGTGGAAATATTTCTTTGCATTTTATTTTTAGAATCACTGGTAAATTAGTTCGGTTATATAGAAAATCCAGGTAGATTTTATATAGAAATACGGAAAAAAGGAGGCTGTAGTAATGAAAAATGGTCAAGAAATTTTGAATAACTATTCAATAAAATCCGGAAATGATATTTCAAAGTTGAAACCCTCAAGAAATGATAAAAATCATGTAAGAAACCAATATATTCTAAGCGAGAATTAAAAAATCATTAAAGTGTGGATCCAAAAGCTACTGTATCTTGAAAGTGAAACTTATTTTATGAAAATTTATTCTGTATGCCTTATTTGAGAGATGAGTGAGTATACATGCTCATTTATGAGCATGAAAAATATGAGAAAATATTGAAAAAAAAAATATTCAAACAAAGATCAAGTTGATGGATTAAAGTGATCATACAGCTGATATTATTTTGATTACCGTTATGCACTCAATAAAAAATGATATCAATTTATCATTTGAAAAATAAATACTTGATTATTTTATATATTTATAGTTAAATTTTTATGTTGTAAAAAAAAAAGCATATCAAATGAAAGTTATATTATTTAATTGTTCAATTAAATTTTTAATTATTAATTTTTTTTCTATTTTATTTTTTCAATTTATATAATTGAAAAATATATCTAGATTTTATTTTTTTTATTTTTTTTTTTTCATTTAAATAATATTACATAAATCAAATAATTATTAATTTAATAATATAGTAATTTAAATATGAAAAAAAAAGAAAATGATCTAAATTTCATCACAAAGAAAACAGAAATAAATAAAATTGAAAAATTTCTTACCTGCCAAATGCAGAAACACTTGCAGGTACTGGAAAAGGTAAACCAAGACTAAGACCTCGTAGTCCAAGATGTGGTGGTGGTGGATGTAAATAACCACCAACTGGTGAAACAAGTGGCATACCAGGTGAACCAACAATATTATTAACACCATTAATACAACCAGGACCACCAGGATAACTTGGTGGCATTGAACAACTTCTCATAGCTCTTCTATGATGTCTTCTAACTCTTCTTTCACGTCTTCTTGCATCTCTTATTTCATCGTTATTTGTATTTTGACAAATACCATAATCATTTGTCCTTATTGAATTATCAGTTTGTGCTTCAGTTGATGCAAAACAACGTTGTTGTATTTCATTTATATTATTATCTAATCTATTTTGTAATAATGAATCATTATTAATATCAGATGTATTTTGTTGTTGTTCAGTTGTTGTTTCAATGTTTGATTGGTTTGATTGATTTGTTTGCAATCCACCTTCAACTGTTACAACACTAACTGGTCTTGGTGCATTTTCAGACAAAGTTCCAGCCATTGTAATAAAATTCTCAACATCTATCGTATATATTCACGAACAACTTGACAATTTTTCTTTGTCCTTTTATGTTACTTTTTTTTTTTTGTCCTTTCTTGGCTTTCTTACCAACTTTTTGGGTATTCGTATGTATCCAAATCCTTTTTATCTTGATCAACCAGAAAAGAATATAAAAAAATAAAATAACAGCCAACAAGAACCAAAAAATTTCTCTTCCCTAGGTTTTTTTTTTCTTCGTCCTTTATATATTTTATATTTTTTTACCTTCGTTTTTCACTCCCTTTTCACCATATATACACTAACACAAATGCACACATTTATATTATCCTGCAGCTTCTTGTTCTTCTTCTTTTTTACTTATTTTTCCTTTTGAAAATCCAATATACTCAAACACACATAAACTCACACAAATCATACATAACTTTTTTGCTCTTTTTAATTTTTTTTCTTTCACTGACACAATAGTCTTTTGAATGTTCATCAATAATATTCCATTCCAGTATCTTCTTCGATACAAAAAAAAAAAAAAAAAAAGAAAAAACAATTTCAATCCGTTGTTTTAATCTTGATGTAATTATATACGTAACATTGGATGTTAATTTAAACTTGAAAAATTAAAATCACAAAGCGCATAATTGACCAATAGTCTTTCCATCAGCATGACCTTCTTCTTCATTATTTATTTTTTTCTTTTTAAATATTGGCATCGATCATCCGTGACGTCAACATCAACTCGAGCGTTTTTATTATTTTTATTCTGATTTCTTTTTTTTTTTTGTCTTTTACGTCAATGTATATCTTTATATAGCTCTTTTTATTATCTTTTTTTTTCTTTTTGGTAAATTATTTTGTTCTAGTCATCATTCAAGTTTCCATTAGCACACAAAAGACACGGTACTAGAGAAAAGTAATATGTACCAAGAACTTTGAAAATGACAAAATATACTGTACTGCTTTTTTATTTGAAAATTTGTTATTTACCGCTTTTTAAAATCATTTTTATTTATATTATAACTTATTTGACTTACATAAAACCGTTGTTTTAAAATCCGTCAGTTTATTTAGCGACCTCCTATTCTCACTTTGTGTGTATATAAATTTTTTTTTTGATATAAAGTTGATGATTGTTGGTGTGTACTGTGTGTTGTTTGACTGAGTCTGCGATGAAAGCACCGTTTCAGGCTCTGGTTAACCGGTCACGTATGCCCGCCACTGAAAATGAAAAGTACCCACGTTTTAACATTCGCTTTGGTATTATTTTGTATAATATTAACAACAAACTACAATATGCATTTTTATTTATCTAAAAATATGCATGTATACATAAGTATACTTATGAAAATGTCGATTTTTATTTTATTTGTATCTAATGGTATTTCATGGTGTTATGAAAACTGATTCATCCATATAATCATTTTAAAAACATTAAAAAATAATAATGATATAAACTGATAATTATAATAATCATAGTCATGATATTTATTCCAAGCCAGATGTTACCCTGATGGTCAATATAAATAGCAATTGTCATTAAATAGCTCAACACGATCGATACCCTTTGATTCAAATGACATGCACCATGAAATTACATGAAATTTAAAAATAAAAATAAAATTCATTTACATAATTAATGTTATAAAAAAAAAAGAAAATTGATATTTACATTTTAATTAAAATTATATTTAGTATTTTAATATTTTTAGTGAACTCAAGTATTTTAGAACCGAAAAAAAATCAATAACAATTCATGTTTTCAAGTTAAACTAATGATTAAAATATATTTCTAAATTTTTTATTATATTTTTATTGAATAGGTCAATTTCGGAGTAATATTTTTTCTTAATTTTAATTAATGTTTATTATTATTTTTTGTATATATACAATATAGATCTAAATGGTTTTTTAGTTTCATCTCGAGTGATGGAAACTGTGTGCGGTTTTTAAACAACACAATGCACAGCTATAACTGTACGAGCAAAATATTTATATGTATAAAAAGATTATATTCTCGTCACCTGTATGTTACTTTTTTTTTTTTTTTTTTTTTTTTTTTTTTTTTTTTTTTTTTTTTTTTTTTTTTTTTTTTTTTTTTTTTTTTTTTTTTTTTTTTTTTTTTTTTACAAACTTCGCATTTGTTTGTAAAAAAATTATTAATATAATGTAATAAATAATAATCCAGTGACTTTGATTAATATAAAATATATATAACTAAGTTTCAGTCAATTAATAACTCGTTAAAGACTGATAAATTCAAAGATCAAAAATAAATTTATACTTCTGCAATATCGTGATTATATAGAGCAACATGCAGGTAGTATTTTATAGTATAGCTAAGGCGGTAAAATAAAAAATATTCAATTTGTCTATTCGTGAGTATCGAAAGTTTAACATTAAGAAAGTTTAAAGTTTAAAAATTTTCATTCCCAAGATGATATTATTATGGCAGTTGTGAATCTATCGATAAATTAAAATTTCCCACACGGTATATATGTATTTCATGTTATTTAAAATTTATGTATTATTTTTTCTTCCTTTCTACTGATAAACTATTTTTTCTTTTTCTAGATTTATTTATTTTTATATATATATAGATTATGAATAAGATTAACGAGTTTAGTCGTGCATCAAGCGACCCTAACCCGAGAGCAATACTCTCCTGCTATAATATAACTGAGATTTTGATTAAATAGAATGGATGAAATACAGACGTGTTTGCAATAAATATATAAACTTGTTTGACGATTATCAAAAATTATTAAAGTGTATCTATCTAATTTTTCTAAATACGCAAAAATTATATCGATGTTTTATTTGTTTGTTAATTTCATTTATGGCAAACAACAAACTGTTCATAAAACAGTGGCACAGTCTCATCTCCGGTTTATATATACTCTTGATCCCATTTTACAATTTTGTGAAAGGATCATCCCATTAATTTGTTTTTTTTATATATATTTCAACTTCTCCGTTTTATTTTAACAGTAAACAATGACGAAATAAATGAATAAAATATTTAAAATAAATTATATCAAATTATTTTCTCAGGACATTAATACATACAATCACTTGTTCATATATATTTATTTCTAAAAATAAATATATATAACACTAATTTATTAAATTTAGAAGAAAAAAAAAACCCACACACCTTTTATTCACATTTTTTTTTTTTTTAAATTTGATTATAATCAAATTAAACAATCACTGAGTTACACTCACAACACATGTAGCTAAAAACAATGATTATTGTTTTCAAAAAAAAAACCACTGTACACTTTTTTATTAGCACTGTTGATATTTTTAAAAGTATTATCACAATAAAATATTGAAATTCACGAATCTATATGATACTTTTCATATGAGTGATAATTTCTTTCGTTTACTATTAGAATTGACCATTATATTAGATATTTTGAGTTTAGAACATACAACATTGAAACGGAGCACGCGGCGTTCACTCACAAACTGATGTTTCTCTTCTAGAGTTCTAGTCAGTAACACTCACAATATTCAACACAAAGACTAAAAGAGAAAAAGAGAGATATACACAAAGAGACATATATAAAAAGAGGAAAAAAAAATTATAAAAATCAAGCAAGGCAAAGGCAAGCGCGTTGTATTCGATGAAAGGCGCGCGCGTTTGGCCTGGCCTTTACGTACTGACTTTGCGTATACAATTCCAACACACTATGCTGGTAATGCTAACATAAAGTAATAGTAATGGTGGTCTACTATACAATCCAACATAGTCCAATATGATAAAACCACTTACCTATAGCTATAGTATGGTGTCATTCAAACAATGCACCAACTATTTTGAAAATTTTACACTGACGATGGCACAGTGTCTACATTGATCCATCTGTAACCCAATAAACAAATATATAAATAAATTAAATAATTAAATTAATAAAGCTTGAATAAATTTAATTTATTTTATTCATTATACAAAAAATAAAAAATACTGCACCATCACCAACCGAGTCTTTCTTGACTAGTCTCTTTTCAGCTCATCTCAACTGGAGAATTGAGATACTCTTCTCTTATCTGGTTTTATACGATTCAAACAACATACAGATATTATTTATTTTCCCTTGATGTTGACGCCAATGCAATAAGGCCCCCTTCGATGAGTTTTTTCCTTTTTTTTTAAATTTTATTTTCTTCCCAGTGAGGCCTTTGTGATGCTTAGATCCACCAGCATCTAACATAAGACTCTAAGATGACACATAATATATGCAGCATCACAATGAAAAAATAAAAATATATATAATAATAATTCTCTGTTTTTACAATATATGTTAGGAATATATTTATACTTACTTGTGTATCACTTTAACTCATTCGAATGTGTACAAAAAAAAATTAATAGTGTCTCACTTTTTCCTCCCTCATTCTGGCTCCCCTTTATTTCTTTTTAAGTTTTCCCTGCAACATTAATGGCTGGAACAAGTATATATAGGCATGAAAAAACATGAAAAGAAAAACTTTTTTACCATAATAATAATGATAGATACAATAAAATTGAATGAGAGACACTGTCTATGGTGTGGCCCCTCTTTTTTTTTCTCTGTTAGTAATAAAATTTCTTCTACTACGAGCGATATAGAAATTTTCCCTTTTTTTTTTTTTTTTTCTTTTATAATAATTATAAAAATATATTACATTTATAAATGTCCTTCCGAAATTTAATACCAGAGGTCTTGTTACATGAAAAAAATATATTTCTCTGTGGGGGTTGTTATTGTATGCACCACCTTGTTGAGGCATGTTTTTCAGGGACCCCCTTAATGCACTTCACTCATCTAAAAACTAAAAATCATATTACTTTAATTTTTTTTCAAAATAAACCATTAAATTATTCATACAAAACCATAAAACATTCATGCACACCATACAAAAATTATTAATATTATTATTAAACATTAATTGGCTTTATTATTTAAATGAACAATTCAATTTATAATTATTAAATCAAATAATATATTTTATTTATAATTTTAAATGCTTATTTAAAATCAACATGGAAATAGGGATGAAGAAAAAAGAAAGGAATTAGGAATGGGGTAGTGTGTACAATAAAATTTAGCAATTTTGACAAACGCTGGATAATTGCTGGAGTTTTTCTTTTCTTTTGCCAGTTTGGCGCGCGCGTACATTTTGTACAAAAACTATAACTAGTATATATTTATACATATACATACATATAAATATAAATAATAATAATAATTAAACAAGTATAGCTTTGATTCTAGACAATTTGTCTGTTAAAATTATTATGTTTTCTTTTTAAAATACTGCCTGATATAAATATTAGTCTTACATAGTAAACAAAAAAAAAAAAAAAAAAAAAACAAAGTAATATTTATGTAAATGTATTATTTTATTTTTTTTTTTATGTAAATGTAGTAGTTAATTTATTTTATAATAAAATAATATTTATATATTTTGATAATAAAATAATAAATGTATCTATTTTTAAAAGTTTTGTTGTTGTTTTTCAAATATTTTATCTATTTTATTTTTAATAAAAAAAATATTAGTCAACAGTTGAAAGTTGTGTTTAATAATTTTCCTGTTTTTTAAAATCACTGCTTGTTTATGGCGTTTATATTTATTTATATATATTTCGAAATATATATATGTATATGTATATTTATATATATAACTATACATCTACAGTAGTTAACAAGACAAGTCGATGACCCGAAATAACGAGGTCCTTATTTTATAATTTTTTTATGATTTTTAAAAAAAAATTTCAGCTTCAAACATTGAGTTGAGATTTTTATTTAATTTTTTTTTTTTTTTTTAATGTTATATCGTGTTATTATTTGTGAAAACACAATTTAATCCAGTAGGCGGATTTATTTTTGATAATTTGCAAGTAAATAATCGTTTTTTTTATCTGTGTACACATGTGTGACACCAGAGGAGTGAATTTTGTTTTTTTTTACACAGTTAATCAATGCACTTTTACAATCTAAAGTGCTAGAAAAAAGCACCAGTATAAATTGCATATAAAACAATAGTAAAAATTGAAATAAAAAAATTTATTTATGCCGATTTTACTACGGTATAAAATTTTTATAAAGAAAATTTCTTTATATTAAATGTCACCTCAACACCCTGTATAATTGGGCGCACTGCTTTATAACAATCTTACATTACGTATTTTATTTTTTGAATTTTTTATCATTTTTATTAATACAAGTAATAAATATGTATATAAAAAAAAATAAAAAAAAAAAAAAAAAATACATCGATTGGCATTTAGCAGTTTATTTAATAATGGTCAATAATTCCATCAAAAAAACGTCAGCCTTTTTTTTTTTTTTTTGTTTTATGAATACAATTGTTTTTCTTTTTAATATACTTTTGCTCATTTTATTTTATAGATTTTTGTTTCGAGTTTAAAAAACCCATAATATATATATATTTGTTTTAGCTAGGATTCAAGTACTTTATTGGTTTTTTTTAATAATATTTTTTATACAAAAAACTACGGCTATCTGATCTAATTTCATTTTCTTTTTTCAGTATGAATATTTGATTAAACATCATGAGAATTTAAAAAAAAATTATAAACAAATAAATAGCGAGAAATTTCTAATGGAATGTCTATTACTATATTAAAAAAAAAAAGCTGCCTATCAAAAGAATGTATTAAAACGAAAATTAAGCTCATTTTATAATAACATAAATCTCACGTATATGTGCTACCATAGCTCATATAAAATTTTATGTTTATCTATTAAAAAAATAAAATAATAATAAATGAGCTCTAAAAACACTGACACACAATTTATCAGTGATTACACAGTGACCCTGTTGACGATAAAATAATTCTACGATCAATAAAAATAATAGTTAAAAACAAAAAAAAAAAAAAGCTTTCACATAATTAAAAAAAAATTAATTATATTATAATAATAGAACCAGTGCAAGTCGGAAGTATCAAAAATTGGATTTTAAAAATAAAAAATTAAAATTTTAATGATAAATATATTGAAAAATCAACTCACTCCAGCTGGTTTAGTTTTTTAATTTTTAAATTGTTTAACTTCTTTGTTGTCTACTCAACGATAAAACTTTTTTTTTTTTTTTTTTTTTTTTTTTTTTTTTTTTTTTTTTTTTTTTTTTTTTTTTTTTTTTTTTTTTTTTTTTTTTTTTTTTTTTTTTTTGGCAACACAAGACAATGTATGACACACATAAAGGCAATGATGATAATGATGATGATGATGATGATAATGATAATGATAATGATAATGATAATGATAATGATAATGATAATGATAATGTTGATGATAATAATGATAATAATGACGATAATTATGGATTGAGACCTTGACGTTTTTCTTCTTCAAGCATTGCATCTAGTTCATCAGTTAAATTAGCAAGCATATTGCCAATATCATTAAGTACATCAGCTGGTTCCTCATTACTTGGTGCTTGATGATGGTGATGATGATGATGAATTTGTATTTGATGTTGTTGATGATGTTGATGATGATTACCATTACTATTACCAATATTAGGTGAATTATTATTTGCATATTCTTGAACTCTTGCTGCACGTTGTTTTATTGTACCAGCATTTTCGTTTGCAAATGGTAATGAATCTGACTCTGTACTGGAGCTTGACTATAAAAAATAAATATGTATTATTAACTATAAATGTTAATAATGATAATTAAATAAGTAAATAATAAATACCTTAAAACTAGCGTCAGAACCATTACGATGTTGAAGAGCAAGTGTACAAATAAGTTCATGTTCTTCATTAACATTGCCAGAAACACTACCCCAAGAACGTGACATTGATGATGTTGGTCTATGCATTTGTGGTGTTGATGGTGCTACATTTGTTGCTGGTGCAGGTGGTGGTGGTGGATTATGAATATTATGATGATGTAATTCATGTTCATCACATGTTGTTGGTACTGGACCACTACAGTCAATAACAACATCACCACTATTACCACTAATTTGTATATTACTTAAATCACGTGAACTTTGTCGTCTTGGTGGTGATGGTGGACGTCTTTTTGGTAAATGTGGACTACTTTCAAGGCCATATGTTAATTGATATTTATTATCAAAATCACGTGGTAATGATTTAAATTGTCCTTGTGTTGCTGTTACCTGATCCAAAAACTATATTTTATTATGAATTTTTTATTTTATTTATACTAATGATTTTGTTTTTTTAATTATTATATTTAATTTAATGAATAATTTATAAAAAAAAATTTTTGTTTACCTTTGCAACAGGTCGTGGTCTTACAAGACAATGTCGTGGTCTCGGAAGTGTACCACCACCACTGCCAATACTAGCAGTCTCAATCATTGATGAAACTTCATTTGTTGGTGTAACATCACCATCTTCAAAGCATCTAGATCGCCAACCAATTGATTCAATATGTGATATTGGTGCTGGTGATGGTGGAAAAGTTAATGGTGCATCTTCAAGACTTTCAAGTGATTTACCACGTGGACCACGATTAATACTATTATAATCAATACCACCAGGTGGTAATGCTCCATACATACTTTTCCATCCTATATTTGTATCATTACTATTACTATTATTATTATTATTATTGTTACCAGTTCTTTGAAATGAACGTAATACTGGTGATGAACAATCTTCATCTGGTGATGGTAAATCTTGTCCACCTCTTTGTATAACAACATCTTGTGTATGTCCAGGATGTGGTGGTAATCTTGCTAAATCCAATGGTTGTACACGTTTGCCAGAACGTATATCTTTAACTCTTTTTATTGCTAATAACAGCTTTTTTTGATGTCCCAAACGTACAATACCAATATCTTCAAGATCTTCCCATGTTAATGTTGTTACATCTTCAACTGAACGCATTCCTTGTTGATGTAATGCACCAAGATATTCTTCAAGTCTTAAAAGTCGTAACCATTCTTCTAATGAACCTGGTATATGTTCTGGTAAACCATCACCAACATTTAAATTATCAATTTCCGCTTTAAGACGTTTTCTGTGATTTGGCTTTTTAATACCTGTAATAAATAATTATTATTAAAAATATAAATACATATAAATTTTGACCCTGACCTTTTGTTATTTTTATTTAAATAATAAACTATCCAATAATAGTTTATTTTTATTTTTCTTATAAATCAATATTATCAAAAAAAAAAATAAATAAATAAATAAACCTTTTATCTATATACTAAAATATTTTTATATATTTTTAACAGGTATAATAAAACTACTGTATATATATAATATAATATAATATAAAAATAAAATAAATAAATAAATTTAAATTACCTATTGCTGTTAGATCCTCAGGGGTCATGCGCATTATAGTAGCAAGATCATATCCAGCTGATGCAAATAGCGGAAAATATTCTTCAAATTGTAATTCCGTTAGCCATACATGAACAACTTCAAGGTCAACTGGTCTGTCTGGATGACTACCAAGTGAACTTATTGAACATCGTGGTGATGATGCAAGTGCACCTGGTCCTCTTGGTCCTAAATGATAACCAGATGCTCTACCAGAATCAAGTGATGCTGTTGAATGTCTTGAACCAGATCCTGAGCCTGAACTACCTGGGCTATCACGACCTGGACTCTGGGTCATATCGATACCTACAATTTAAATCATTTATATTAATAATAATAATAATAATAATAATAATAGTCATCATCATTGAAAGAACAATAGGATTATTTATTTATTTATTTTATAAGAAGAGAAAGAAAGAAGAAATTGAGAGAGAAAAAAAGGTAGACCAATGCTGTTAAGGCATCACATTTCAAGGCCTTTTATGGTTGAATGTTGAGATGCTAAACTAGAGAAAAGAAGAAAAAGAAAGATAGTTAATATATGCATTCTAAAATGTTGATAGCTTGAATTTATATTTATTCATTTTTTTGTTTTATGAATTGACCAGGAGAAAAATAAAGTAGAAGAAGGCGAAGAAGAAAAGAAAGAAGTAAAAGTAGAAAAGAAAAATAAGACAAGTTATTGAGTAAGTTGTTGGTGCTGATCAAAATAAAAAAAAAAACATACCTTGATCCTCGGCGTGGGCATATTTGCCAACAACTGGTGGAAATGCAAATCCAGGATGTGTGTAAATTGGTCCAGGACTTTTACCAGCTGGCATACCATAAGAACCGTCGTCACCAGGACAACCACCACCACCACCACTTGACAAAAAACCACCGTCTTCACTGCTAGCGTAACCAGCCGAACCAAAAGACGATCCAGAATGTCGGAATACATCGGGTACAGCTGGTGGTGCCACCTTCTTCACCTGGGTAACGGCTTTCGATGGCCGGCTCATACCACCAACTATAATAAATAAGAAAATTAAATAACACTTTGAATTTTTTTTTCTCTTCATTATTAAACCATAAAATTACATATTTAAATATAAATTGAATTCATTAGATATATATTGAATCAAATGAATCATTCGATTTTCTGATGATAAAAAAACTCTTCTATTCAGCTCCAAGTGGTATAACATATAATGACCACACAGTATTCTAATTGACGCACTCACCTTATAAAATAATAAAACAATGAATAAATCCAAGTAAAATGGGATTTCTTTTATGGTTTTTTTTTAATTTTTCAAATTTAAAAAATTATACGCAACCTTGTTCTCTTGTTGAACAGGGTTGAAGATGTGAATGCCTTTGTTCAGTCTCGTGCACGAACGAAATGAGAATATAAGAGGACTCGAAATCTCGTGAGGTAGAAATGAAAAAAAAAAAAATAAAATTCGAAAAGTCGCGCGAGCTTGACTCGACTTGTACGTTATGTATATTTGGCATCTTGGTTTTTTCAACTTGGTGAATATATATGTATCTTATTCATCACCCCTTTGTTGACTACGACACTGCAATTCGCAGCAAAGGCTTTTGCTTTGAAGATGATAATAAATAATAAAAAAAAAAAGTCATAGGTATAGGTGCATATGTGTATGCAATATGCATCAATGTTGTGAGTAAGGAAGATCCTGCAAGAAGGAGTTAAATTATAATGAGTGGGAGAAAAAGGACCCTTGAAGTTTTCAAACGGGGACTCACTGTTACGAACAAACAGGTTTTCATCGGCGTAGAATTTATTTAATATATATGTATTTGTTTTTTTTATTTAATTAATTTTAATGAAAATATTTAATGAATTTTTATATTAACACGACACTAAAAAACAAAGTGATAGTGTGATGAGAAAAAAAATGAATTTTTATATATTTTTGAGAGTTGATTTTCTCGTGATTTGTTTTTAGTTGAAATTTTATTTGGCTTTTAAATTAACATAGTCTTAAAATGAAAAAAAAAATCAAATATATATGTGTATATATGGGAAACATCGATCGACACTTCTTCGTGATACAACTTCCCGTCGTGACGTTATAACACATAAGTATATAGACAAATAACAAAATAACTATATGGGTATGTACTATGTAGAAAAGCCGGATCTAGTTCATCGTCTTCCCACGTTTTTTAAAAAGGTTAGAGTCATACGGAAACCCAATATAATGATTGTGAAATAATTTTGATTTGTTTAAAATAAATAAATATAATTGTCAAATGAAAATATAGATAGTTTTTTAAATGGCTGACTATTTCATTTTTGAACTACTTGCTACTACGTATAGCTTCAATTATACGCTAAAAAAAAAATTGATATGTACTTATTAAATAAATTATTTTGTTATTTAATTGATAAATTAAGTAATTTAAAGAGCTAAATCAAAAGTAAAATAAAAAATTTAAAACAATTGTGTAACCAGTTAGCCAACGATTGCAGAGTCAACACACGATTTTTCGTCAATTGATACTGTAAATGAGGTAAAAAAGAAAAAAAATAAATAAATAAAAGAAGATTGAATAAGGTCGAGAAGAAAAGTAGAATAAAAAAAAATAAAAAAAGCTTAAAACCTAATGACCATATACACTGAGAGCAAAAAATACTCGAAGCAAAAAAAAAAAAAAAAACGAAAAAAAAATGCCCCCAAAGCTGGGGATGAATTTCCTATCTCACTATTCGCACATACATTGCTAAATTAGGAAAAAAAATAGCTAAAAAATAAAAGATGATATAAGAAAATAAAAAAATAAAAAAGAATGACAAAAAAAAATATATAAGAAAGTACAAAAAATATATATAAAAAAAAAATTAAAGAGACGAGCTTTTTTTTTTTTTGCAAGAAACACGTACAGTGTCAATCTATTACCCAGTATATATTTTTTTTACTATCTTTATCATGATTATTTTTATAATTTTTTTTTTTTTTTTTCATTAGTATATTTATCCAAGGGACTGAATGCTCTCTGCCCTCCGTGACGATGTTGTAAATAATTTTAATAACAAGCCGACTCTGATGTGCATTGCGTGTACAAGTCTATAAGTCATCACGACAAATAAATAATTTTTTTTTCTTTTACTCGATCAACTCTACTTGCTGAATATTGATAAAAAAAAATAAATTTTATTTTCGAAAAAATATGAAATTTTACTTGAACGATTTTCGTCACGAAATTACCTCAAAAAAAAATAATAAAATAGTACTTGACACGTGCAAGAAAATGAGTTCAACTTCCTTGTCTTTTAGCTGATATTTTTCTAAACACAAAAAATTTAACACGACTTTATTTATATATCGGTAATCAATAACCACATAGCAAAATTAACTTTTATTTATTTTCTAAAATTTTAAATTTATTTCTTTTTGGAAAAAAATATTTTAGCTAAAAAAACACGTGTTATTTAATTAAACACGTACAAAAGTAACTTTAAATGTTATGAAATTTTATTTTTTTATTTTTCTACTTTAGATTTAATATTTATTTTCATATGTATTTATATTTTTCAGATGTCTTATGTAACACGTAGACGTAATTAACTAACGTATATATATTTTATTTTTTTTTTCAACATATAAATTTGGTAATATATTACTTTTAAGGTAAAACACAAGTGTTGACTATCTGGCACACATGTCTCTAAAATAGCCAGTCAATATCAACAGGTTGTTGATTTTTTATTTACCTTTTTTTTTAACCTAGAATAGAATTGAGTGTGTATATATAAAGACGACGCGAAAAGCACTAACCTGGGGTTAAATGAAAATAGTCACGTATTACCAATACGAATTTACTCTACTAAAAATAAAATCAAAGAAAAAATAAAACTAGGTTACTTATTTAAAAATTATTTTGATAAATAAAAAAATATTGAATTTAATTTGTATTTATAAATAATTAATTAAGCCTACCATATTCGTATATTTTTAAAACATTTTTTATGAAAAAATAAATCTAATAAATATTTGATTTATTTTTGATAAATCATCATTAATTTTATATCATTATTTTTAATTAAAGATGAACAAATATTGTTTCTAATAAAAAAAAGCCTTCAACGTAAAAGGAAACAACACTATCAATATGAATAATTTATTCTTCAAATCGGCCTTCGTATTAATAAGTAATGTTAGTAATGCGAATATAATTATACTTGCGTCTGAGCAATACTGGTCCAATTGACTTTTACGTAACTAACGACATTGATAATAATATTAACAATCAACACTCATAACATAAAAATTTATAAAAATTAAAACAATGAATTTTTTTTTATATAAAATTCATTGATTTTAATTTGTTTTGATAATAATAATTAAATTGCATCAATAAATTTTGACAAATGATATTGAAAAAAAATTTATAGAGATGAAATTTGAATCGTTGTTAGAAAAATTTATAAACAAGTGTTTAAAATATATATAAATTTTTAAAATATGTATAGCTCAAGTGCATCATGGGAATCCTCAGTGGTGTGTTTTATGGTCTTAAGCGATAAAATGATATTTCGTCGTGTTGTAAACGGGTTTTTCTCATTCTCAAGTTTAAACTGGAACGACCAGGTAAGATTACCAATATACACCAACATATATGTTTTATGTATAAAGATTATTTTTATGTACAATACTCGCATACATGAATTTGTTCTTCATATATGTATAAGGAAGTCAAAGGATTTCATAAATACTTGTTAAGCAACAATTCCAAGTGTTTTTTTTTTTTTTTATACTTTTAATATATAGTACATTTGTGTGTGTGTGTGTGTGTGTATATATATGTTTGCAGACTTTTTTGATAAAAAAAAGAGAGTTCTCAGTATTAGGAGGATAAATTATTTAAAAAAAATTCCAACGACCTTGAAGGATTTCTCCCTGGTGTCTAAGAAGCAGCACTCAGGGACCGTTAAAAGATCATCACTTCCTTTTTATTTTTTTTCATCTAAATATTTTCGAGTTAAATATATTCTTTTTTTAAAAAAATTTAATTTAAACTCCAAGAATGTAGAGAGAATATATTCTATTCGTTAAATTAAATTATTAAATTTTAAATGTATAATTTTTAATTTTTGATGAATTATTATATATAAAAAGAAAAGAAATTAATAAAAATTATTAAATTATGAAAATTTGCTTTCGAATCTAGGATATGTTTATATATAGAATTAAATTTTTTTATATGTATTTATTGATAGAAAAAGTAAGAGAGTATTAAAAGAGTTTATCGAGTAAAAAAAAAATTAAAAAATTAAATATCTATATCATGGTTAAGAGACCACCCTCGATATGACCTCAGAATTTCTCTCTCTTTTATATAAGTATATAAAATATATAAAATATATATGTCACATTGAATTTAAAATTTTGTGCATATATATTTATATATTGATATCGTTTTATTTTATCCTTTGAACGATCGATCGTGGCAATCCAATGCTGACTCTCGTTGCAGTTTACGGGCGTCACCATCAACAGCCACGACATTCAACATCGAACCTGCTTTTTGCTTCACTAGGCACATGATTTTTTTTACTCATATTGCTATTGGTACTTTTAATATTGCTACAGTTATATTGTATATCTTGTACTATATTAACTTCCGCAACTTTTAGTTTGCTTGAAAATTGTCATGAAAAACATTCACTGCATTGACTTGGGGATAATTTAATTTTTTTTCCTATGTAATAAATTTTTTTTTTCCTGAATTTTAATACAAAAAACTTGTTTGTATTGTTCCTTATATATTCTATCAAATTTTCAAGTAATTTCTTCATCGCATTTTAGAGTATGAAAAAAAATATCAATTAGACTCGAAAAATAATTTTTAAAAAACCGACTACTTTAGCTTAAACTTAATTAATTTTTTTCTTTTATAAAAAATTATTTTTCCTGAAATTTTAATGCACAAAACTCTTTTGTATTATTACTAGTATAATCTGTCAAATTTTCAAGCAATTCCTTTTTTCCGTTTGGTCGTAGTAAAAAAAAAAAAGTACTAATCGAAATGAAAATTAAAAAAAAAAAAAAATGACTACTATAGCTCCAGGTTAACTAATTTCTTTTTCTATAAAAATCATTTTTCTGGAATTTTTAATACATCAAATTCTTGTATATTGTTTCTAGAACACTCAAAAAAAATTTTTAAAAATTCAAAATCAATTTAAATAGCTTTTTATCGATAAAGCAATTTTTTATAATAAAAAAATATATAAAAATTTCTAACAATAAAGCTTCTAAAAGTTTTAAAATATCTTTTTAAACTAATAAATTTTTCTATCCAATTATAAAAGCTTCTTTAAACTAAAAAAATTTTAATACTCATAATTTATTTTATAATAGTTTGAATATTATTCATGTGGTGCATAATTTTGTGAAAGCACATATAAACACATCAACACACATATTATATATATAAATTAAATCGTCTTGTATAAATACTCAACAATTATTAAACACATACATCAACTGTATAAAATTAATGGGAATATATATTAATTTTTCAATGATATTTTACACTCAAGTAAGTAATTACATGTATCCTAGTTGGAAATACATAAACTTTTATCAGTTGTAAATATAAAAAACTTAAAACTTTCATATCCAACTTACTTCTATCATTATTAATTTATAATAATAACTAAATAAAAAATAATCTTGAGGCTAAATTTAAGCAAATAAAAATATATTTATTTTTCAATTCAACTATTTACTAACGATGAGATTATTATAATTACTGTAAATATTCATCCGACATATTTGAAAGTATTTTCAATTATTTGGCACATATAAACACCATCCAGTGTATTCAATTGATAATTATAATTTTTGTTTATAATAAAACATCAAATACAATAAATATATATTCATAAAAATCAATAGTTAATTTATAAACTTACGTTGCATTAAATTTTTCCAACTTCCATAAATAACTTTAATACACTTGTCGAATGATTTTAATGTGATATTATTATTACTGTCATTATTCTTATTATATTTTTTATTAAAATATAAATTTCCTTCAGATTGACTTCTAAATAAATTTTTATTATATTTTTTATCGTTATCATTCATATTATTATCATCAATATCATGTGTTGTATATGATAAACGTAATTTTGTTTTTTTCAATGGCGATAGTGTATTGATATTTTTTTTCGTTTCATTAATTGATAACCATGATTCAATTGCTGGATCATGAAAACTTAAATATGTTGATGATAATTTTTTATTAATTGTTGTACGTTTTATAAAACGTTTACCTGGTGGTAATGGCGGGGGACCAAGACAACTTGATACTGCTGTAATGGCCATCTTTTTATTTTTTCTCAACTTGACTCCTTATATGTATACACAACTCCCTACGTAATTTTTTTTTTTTTCTCTACCTCTTTATAAATTATCTCTTTCTAAATTCTTTATTTTTTTATTTTTCTATAAACCGCAAATCACAATCTATCGATGTCAATAAACGTGGGTGATTTTTATCCAACAACCACGTCAACGTTAAATTTGAAAAAATAATAATGATAATATTGAGAATTTGTGATCACAATGATGGGTTAATCGCATGTCTATTTATATACATGTATTTACTGATAAAAATTTTATTTTTCATCAACACATTGTCAGTGAATATATACGTGTATGAATTTTCTTATCAAATATAATAATATATATATATATATTCTTCCAGCCCCCCCAAGTTATTTTATCAGTATTGATTTTAAAATGTAAACGAGAAAACCACAAATACATACACAAACACTATTGAATGACATGAAAAAAATACCACGATACACTTTGCACATTGTCTAGTATATTTTCTTATCTTGCCCATTTGCTTTTAAACCCCAACCAACGCGTATACCCTTCTTTTTCATCTATTTTTATTATTTTAAATGTATAACACCTGATTGTCTGTCATTTTTTCTTTTATTTCTATCGAATTCACTTGTATGAATAATTTAATAATATTAATATAATTATTAATGATAAATTGATTGATGGATTGTTTTTTTTTTTGTTAATTTATACGTGACACAGACGTTTAAACTTGACGATTGAATTTTTCCCAATGACTGACCCATGGATATTTAACAGTGATATATGTTGAATGATTTTTTCACATTGCATATTGACAGTGGTGGAAGTAACTGAGTGAGTGAGTGAATGAGTGAATGAATGCAAAAGGGACTTGTTTAATGATATAAAAAAAAAGTAGTAGTAGTTGCAAGATGAGGATAAAAGGTGGGTTAAACAAGTTCGTGGATTTTAAGCGTAGGCTGGTCCTGGATGGGTGTGCACACTCACACATACATTGATAAAGCGTAGGATTTGGAAAAAATATATATATACATATAATGTTGAGATAATATTTAAGTTGAGACGAGTAAAATGAAAAAAATATAAATTTTTTTTCTTTTAAAAGTCGACTGTCAGCGAGAGATTCACAAAAGTGTGAGGCGCGACCGAGATACGTCGAATATGGGTATAGCAAGGCTGAAAAGAAAAAGTCATTTATATGTGTTTGTGGATAAGAGGCTGAAGGAGAGAAAAAAGGGGTTGATACTGTCGAGACAGAAAAAAAAAAAAAAAAAAAAAATGAGGATTAAAAATGACGGTGGTAGGGTGAAAAGAGAACATTTTTTTTCTCATTGATGGACTTTTTTGTCAGAGATATGTATACCATATAAATCATTTAACAAAAAATTTATATTCAGCAATATATGAAGATTTGAAAATAAAAATAAAAATATCGATAGTGCCGGATAAGTTGGTCATTATGGAAGGTCGTCGGCCTTGTCAAAGACTCTACTTGGACATGTATAATCATGAAAAAATTTATGGCTTGTTACCTTCGATGTTTACTTGGTTTTTTTTTTTTTTAATCAAATAATTTTGTTTTTTTTTTTTTTTTTTACATATTTATAAACGATACTTGCGTAATTTTATTTGATACCATAAAGTAAGAAAATGACTTTATAAAAGACGACAATGTATGCTTAAATTTATCTGAAGTGTGAGCCTTGCGGGTGTCAAGGTGACTTAAGAGTGATTTATAAAAAAAATGTCGTTAAAATAAAAATAAAAAAATACTATCATCGATGATGCTTCAAATTGCCTTAAGGCTTTTGAAAATATTATTTATTTTTTATCCATCACTGTATAAAGTGTCTTTTAAAATTTTAAAAATGCTTGAAATTTAAATTTTTTAATGAATAATAATATACAAGTGAAAATTTCATAAAAAAATCATATTGAAATTATTGGTATTAATTCTGCAATGTTATCTCATTTACACAATGTATTTTAAATATTTAAAAAAGAAAAACTATTTACTTAATTTTATTCTTGAAATTAAAATAAAGGAAAAATAAATAAGATAAGAAAAATTAAGATTACAAAATGTTTATCAGGCGGTTTGTTTATTTGTTTATACGTGTTGAGAATTAAAAGTAGTCGTGGCAATTGTATCCTCGTTTTGAAGAAGATATGTGTGTTAGCACCCTGGATGGCTTTAGAAACCGCGAGCTGAGTAGAGGGTGAAATACAATGTATATATACAAATTGAACAAGAAAAAAAAATATACAAGAGCAAGAGAAAGACAATAAGATAGACTACCAAAGAAGGGAAAATGTGAAAAAAAAAAAAGAAAAAGTTAAAGAAGAGGTGATCGAGGCAAAGCAGGAGGAATAAGAGGGTGGTGCACACAATTTGCTCTTCGCTCGATACGCATTGTCTGCCTCGTACCTCACAAACTACTCCACCTCTTTTCCTGTCCCTTCAGTTACACTTTGCTTCCGTTTCTACATCACCCTAACATTCACAAACATCCATATACCCTCAACATTCAAAGCTTTATTCTTCACCAGGTACAGACAGTTTTGTTACAATTATCTTTCACTCGAATGAAAATCAAAAAAAAAATTTATATCAATATCTATCTACACAAAGTAAAATTGTTTGAATAAAAATTGAATAAAATTTTTTAGTGATAGACAACAAAGTTGTGGGCAAATCAAAACACTATTATTTTTCTGTCTAAAACAAATTATTTTCTAACTTAATAATTATATCCATCATGTGTTTAATAAATTATTTACTTAATTTTAATGTAAAAAGGTTCAACCGACCTTACCCATTACTCTGCAAGCTCGTTTATTTTTCATCGACTTATAACTTTTTTTTCGGTTATTTTAACTCCCTTTTGTACTGCCAGAGTTGTTATTTTTATTTTTTAAATTTATATATCTTTGGCCATTGGAGAATGATGTAATGCCAATATCTTCACTTCAAGAAAATTGATGATATAAAAATATAAAATATATTTCAACTGGGAATTTTCTCATAAGCGTGAATTCATATTGATGGATATACAAATCGTACGTGTGTATCACTTTTTTTTTGTTTTTAAAACTTGATGGATAATATCTGTCTTGTTCTATAGTTACAAATGAAAATTTTTATGGTTTATTTATATGACTCTTGTGCACAAGGACCCAGGCAAATTGTACGTATATAATCTGGTCTCCTTGCGCGTTTAGAGTCGCACCCACGATCAAGCAAGGAAGTTCCGGTCTACGCCCTGGATCGCCAAAAATAAATCGAACTATTAGGGCGATAATAAAAGGAAAAAAAACCACGTTTAAAAATAAGTTACATAAAAAAAATCATATTAAATTAAATAGAAAGAGATAAATCATAAAAATAAACCAAAAATACATACACAAATGTAAATGGATGAAAAAAAAAAATTAAAATCCAGTCTGTTTCTCATCCGTTTAAAGTGCTACACCATCAGAGTTTTTTTTTTATTATTTTCTATCTATATTTAAATATTGAAATATGTAGTTGAGCTTTTTATTCATCTATGTAATATATGAATAAATAAATTACAAAGAACAGTGTGATTTTTATATCAACACTCAATATAAAATAAAAATCAACTAAAACAACTAAACCAATTTAAAAGATAAAAAAAAAGCTTTAAAAAATTCATCGAACCATTTAAAATTTCCCATCAACTTAATTAAAATTAAAAATATATTTTCAATGAAAAAAAAATAAACTAAATGTATCGATATTTATGAACAAATTACAAAAATTTGTAAAGACCAAAATAATTAAATAATTTTTTTTTTAAATTTATTTTTTCGATGTGCAAGTCTGTCGTATATGATGAATATATATATAATAATACGAATGCCAACTGGGGTGTGCCATAATTGGCAGATAGAAAGGAAGCAATTCGCGGAAAAATTTATTGGCCAAACGGGATTCAAGTGATAGTGAGAAAGAGGCGTCTGCAAGAGTGATAAAAGAGGGCTGAAGGGTTGGGCTACAAAAAAAAATTAAAAAAAAAAAAAAAGGACACGACAGACAAAAGGATAATTATATCTCAAACCATATACATATACAAAAAAAAAATCAAATAAAAGTTAATAATAAAATTGAAAAAGATAAATATTTTCGCTTTTTTTAAATAATCATTGTGAAACAAACGATTATTGTGCAGATATTGTATCAAAACTTTAGCAATATATTTTGTTTGCATCTATAACTCGACATGAACCAGACAGAAAAAAAGAGAGAGAGAGAGAAAGTTAACTGTTACATACAGCTGTAGAATCAAGTTTAATATATTTTAATTTACATGAGCACAGTGAACATGTTGACTAGTGTCATGTGCAGGATCTGAGAATGTATATGCACTTTTAGACTTGCGCACGATTGAGGATACATAGGGAGTAACTGATTTTGTCGATTGGTTACGTCTTTTCAAGCATAACAAATATATAACACTTTAAATTAAAACATGATTTCATCATCATCATCATCATAATTATAAGACAAACATACACAACATGTTGAATTATTATTCCTAATTCAAATGTAAATTTTATTTAGTCTGATGACTTGTCTGCTGTTTATCATCTTACGACAATATCAAATCGATTAATATTTATATTAAAATAATAGTAATATGCATGATGGATTTTGTTGTTGATGATAATGATTGAATTTAGTACGACAAAATGCTTGTTTAAACGAATACTAAAATCAAGATAATAATGATAACGGTCTGTTGTTTTAGTTTGTATGTATTCAATATATATATAGGTAAGGTCGTTTTATACATAAGGTAATTCAGTCCATCACCAACAGACATCTGGCATCAAGTTTGTTAAAATAGATAGAGTGAAAGAAGGCCATTCACATTGTACCAATTATAACACATCTGCGTATATATATTTTAGTTTGTAAATGCTTCAATGCACACGGCAATGTTGATAGACTTTGACATGTGTGATAATAAAAAAAAAAATAAAAAAATAAACTAAATTAAATTAATAATAAATAAATAAATATTATGTAAATTTTAATTGATATTTTGTCTTTTTTTCCTTTGAATGGTACAGAGATGTACAATGGAATTTGATGACTTTACAATGTTGACATTTTTTTTTTTTAATTTTTAAACTTGAAATAAGACCTCCCACAAACAAAGCTGTTGGCATTAAATTGACTTGAAATTAAAAAAAATACTATTTGACCGTATATAATAATTTAAAAAAAATTTTATTATATATTTTTTAGATAAAATATATACACACACATGTACATAAAAGATTGGGAAATCATGTTTTCGATTATAGCAGTTTTATATCTTAAATATAAAAATAATAAAAAAAAAAAATTATCATCTCATATGACCAATGGAATTTTTTTGAATTCCTATTTTTTATTATCATTGAAATTATTACGATATTTTATTTATTTTTTTTAATACCATGTCATACACTGTTATCAAATAATTCATGTTAATGTATTAACAGTGTTATTTTCATGTGGGATTTAAAATTCTATTTTAAATAAAATACATATATGTATAATTTAAATAAAATTATAAACATCATAATAAAATGTATTATAATGTTTATTTATTTATACTGAAATTGGATATAATAAAAAAAATTTATATCATTATGCAAGATGAAATTATGTACTTGGAAACTTTTGTTATTTAAAGGATATATTTACATTGAGCGTATATATTTTGCAACGTCATTTAAATTACTTAAAAATGATGATTTTTCATTGAAAAAAATTCATCGTAATTGTGAAAAATAAATTAATAAAATCATATTAATATGAATTTAATGAATAGAAGTATAATTAAAAATGTGATTGAAAATATACATAAAATATTGGACAAAATAATAATCAAAAGGCACATTTGTATTTATTTTTATATCAGTTTTATGCTGAAGCATTCAATTACGATAAATCCAAATGTGTAGGGACATGGACACATTTATAAATAATCTATAATATATGTATCACTGTCGTGATAATAATTAATAAGTTTTCATTTATGCACATTGGTCATGATGTTAATGACAGAAATGTAGATCCGCGCCAGTCGCGGTTTTAATAATTTTAGCTCATGGACATGTGTGTGATTGGTTATATATTAAATTTTATATATACCAACATAAATTTGTGTATATACATATAGAGATTAATAACTACGCAATTGCTGATAATAAAAATATCAATTAATTATACACAAAATTATAATGGCCGAGTTTAAATCCAAATGATAAATCATTTGAATTTTCGTTGTCTATATAGAAGAAAAAAAAAAACTGGACTATTTTCTATTCAATTTTTTTACTTATTCTGCAAACAGTAAAATTAATCATTGACACTAAAATATTCACATACTCTTGAGATCACTAGAGAAAGCTCAAATGTATTTTAACCTAAATGCACGTAACTATTTTTATTATTTAAACGATATAAAACACAGCTGACAAATTATATTTTATGTTGAGAAAATATACATATATATTTTTTCTAAAATTAAAAAAACCAATTAAATTAAAAATATATGTATATATATGTAATACAAAGAAGAAAAAAAATTAAAAATATAATAAAAGAGAGAAATTTATTTAAATTCTTTTATTTTATTTTCCATTTTTGGCTTTGTGAGAATAAAAAATTTCGTGCCAAGTTGAATAGTTTGGGTCTGTTGGGTATTATTTGGACAAAGAAGTGTATCATAATACATCTCCAACAAACTCGTTAAACCAAGGCCACATATTGGTTCCAAATTTTATTTTATTTTTTATATTCTCCATTGAAAAAAACGAAGGCCATTCGCAAATAGGGAACATAGTGAGATTATGCCAAGAGATTATATGCATCAAAAATGAAATGAAATTAAAAGTACATACAACATGCAGACAAAATGGAGCACATTCATACTTTAAAATGTATATATACTTGTAATGTATAGTTTTGATAATAGTAATAGTTAAAGCAGCTCAGCATCACTGCTTGACTTTTAATTTAAATCCTCAAGTCCATCTGGCACAAGCAATTGTGCAGCAAGCATCGGATATAGTAATGATAGCAATAATAATACCAGTAATAGTAGTCAAAGTAATAGTAGTAGTAGTATCAAACAGCCAAGTCTGCAAATGGAGTAAAATTTATGTTGCTTCTATTCGTTTCAGAAAAATAACCCAAGAAGCATGATAAAGTTAGAGAAAAGAGAAAAATTGAAGAGGAACTTTACAACTCAACTGAGGACAAAAGAAAAAGAGAGGAAGAGAAAAAAAAAAGAGTACAGGATAGTTAAATAGAAGAGAGATTTTTAAATGATAGAAAAATATATACATAAATTTAGTTTGTATGTGTATATATTTTATATAGAAGATCATATATACGTCGATACTGGACGACGAAAAAAAGGTGCCACGTGCCACATATACCCTTTTCTATTTTTTATTTTTGAAATTTATTTTCTCTCTTTAGTGTAACTTTCTTTATTCCTTCAATTTATATATTTTATCCTACGCTTTTTCTATCCTCCACTGTTGAAAATTTTATTTTTTTCGCTTTATTTATAGCACAAAAGTAACTCATTCTTGATGGAGCCAGTTGGACTCTCTCTCGTCTTCCGGATGATAGTTGCAGCTGCAAAAGCCACACACACACACACACAAATATATATCTGCACCTTTTGCAATATTATATTACTATATACTTTGACGTAATTTGTAAATAAAAAAAAAAAAATATATATAATAAGTAAGCTGATGGTATTTTACATTTGAGAAGAAACTGGAGGCCAAGAGCAGACATTTATATATCCACGGTTAGTGTGCTATGATATTGATGCAAGCTATATGTATATCAAAAAAAAAAAAAAAAAATTATACAAGTTCCTTTATCCGGTGGGCTTACGGTCGAATAAACCAAGAGAATCGATACCTAATGCTCTTGGCTGCTGTCGTCTACGAAAAGCCAACTCGCTTGCCAAAAGGTTCTTTTTATTTTTCTCACTCAATGCTTTTTTCAAAAGTTTATCTATCTTTCTTGTTATCATGGTAAAATGAGTATTTTTTTATACCTCTTTATTCTACTGTCCTAAAAAAAATTCAGCTAAAAGCTTTCTAACATTTTTTATCTTTATCATTATTCCATGATGATTTTTAAAAATAAATATTTATTTATCATTCAGTCATTGAGTACACACACTAAATTATTAAATATTAATAATTTTTTTTTTTTTTTTAAATAAATAAAGTCAAAAAAAAAACAAAAAAATGAGGTGCTGTTAGATTTTTTTATTTATTTTTTTTTGAAAAGTTGATGATGAGGGTTCAGTGACCTTATCTGGCTATATATGCCCGTATGCATTTCAATGTTTGACACTTTGCTTTAACATAAAATACCCCAGAGTCAATGTTCACGGTCGAGATCAAACTATTTCATTTATATCCTTTCATACCTGTTATTTCTCCGAAAAAAAAGATGAAAATATAATAATAAATTATATTTACAAAAGAATACTCGATAAAAGTTTTAAAAAAAAAAACTCTAAATAAAATTAATTAATATTTTACGTAAAATAAAAAAAAAAGGAATTTCCAGTTGAATAATTTTCATTGTTTATAAATTCTATATAAAATCTAAAATATTTTTCGATTTGAAAAAGAATATTATTTACAGGAAATATAAAAACAAAATAATAATTCAAATTGTGCAAAATATTTAACCGAACAAAAAAATGTTGCATACCAATATGAATCATATAAAAATCATTTTTTTTTTTTTCATCTCACGTTATAGATGAAAAAAGAAATATATCTCGTCATTATCAAGGAATTTTCTTTTATGATTTTAATATCATGCAAATTTTCTGGCATCGTTAGGGGACTTGATTATTACTGCTAATTTAGTTTTATTATTATTTTTTTTTTTTCAATAATTTTTTAGTTTCCAATAAAGTGACAAATAATAAACGCAAGCAGACACCCTGGGTAATCATTATCATCATCACAAAGTTGACGTTAACACGGAATAGCAAAAAGCACAGAAAAGCTCACACACATAGTTGGAAAATCGATGATAGCACGTGCCAGATGAGACATGTTCGTTGAACTCTTCTTCTTCAATCTTTTCATCTTTCTCTTTTATTTTCAACCCTTTTGCAATTGTATTTTATTTTTTTTACTCTTTTTTTATTATTCATTTTATTATTATTTTGTAAATTCGAGGCTTCTTCTTTTAGTCTCTCATTAAAGTATAAAAATAAAAAAAAAAAAAACATGACATTTTCCAAGCAAATTGCAAACTTCATTTGTAGATATATATTATTACAAATGAGATAATAGAAAAGAATACATAAAAAAGAGTAATAATGATGATGAAAAGAATAGTGAAAATAAAATAATCATAAAGATAAAAGAAAAAATGTTTAAGAGAGATATATACATTGAAGAATTTACGTTTTGAAAATAATTATTGGTGTGAGACTGTTACAAGATGTGGCAGACGAATTTTATGACGTTGATGCTTCACACCCCAAAAATAAAAAAAATAATAAAATATATATAAGTAAAAGATGTGAGTGAAAAGATTGCGGTTTAGAGTTGGGCTTTTTTTTTTTTTTTTCGAAAACTTGTTTGTGTTCTCTAAAGTTTTTTTTTTTTCTATTTCTATTTTCTAAAATGACAACCGATGAAAATCGTTTTCTCGTGACAGATAAAAAAATAATCTTCTTTTATATTTATTTTTATTTATCGTTTGAAAAATAAAACAACATCAAAATTTACTAGACCAAAATGTAAAAATAAAGATTAAGATAAACAAACTGATTAAGTTAGTAGAAAAAAAAAAGGAAAAATAAAATAAAAAAATGAATCTTAGTGACACTAATTTGACACTAAATATTTCAACTAAAAAAAAATTAAATAATGCTTAAAAATGTATAAATTTATTTTGATTTTAGTTTATACTTTATATGAAAATTTTGTATTTTTGTAATATTATTTTAGCGCCATTTAAATGCCAAGTATCGATTGCCATTGGAGCTGAAGAGACTGGATAAAAGGGAGTGCAAAAATGAAAAAAAAAAAAAAAAAGTATAAGGGTAGTTATTTCACCCTGATATCGGCCATTTTTATTTTTCTCACTCAGACTAAAGTTAACTTGGTATTTTTCATCGTCAATGATTTTTCTTTCATCTTTTCTTCTCTCTTGATTTTATTTTTTCACGATTTTTCGATTTTTTTTCACTCAAACATCAATGCTATATGTATGATTTTATACTTTTTAAATTTCTCAGGGTGTTATTCTCAACTTTCAAGCAACAAAACAATTTCAACAAGAAGCCTTTCTTGTGTCATATATATAAATATTTTTTTCAAAACTCACTATTCAATGCAACCGCAACACTTGAAACCACAAATTTCATTTTTAAAATTATTATTTACTGCATTTTAAATAAAAAAAAAAATCATCTTCGATGCGTACTTGTTTCTCATATATCAATAAATAAAAAATAATTTTTAATAAATAATAAAAAATAATAAATGAAAATTACTATATATATATGAATGATGTTTTGTGCAACATTTAGATTTTTTTCTATTCAACTAAATATGTCCGACACGATCAATTGGATTGCAAGTAATTTCCTTCAACTGAATTTTATTTTCTTATTCTACATGTACATATGTGTGGGCGTTAACAAAAAAATCACACGGTGAATAAGCTCACTTCCATGACTATTACCTCCAGGATACAAGGACTATATAGCTTCATAAAATTGCTTGTCTTGTTCCGGCATACATACACACATACATTGCAATGATGGAAGCATATAAAATCCAGGAAAATCATAAAAAATAATAATTCAATGCAAAAGAAAAAAAGACATATAAACATATAATAAAAATGATATATATATATATATATATATGTATAAAATATGAAAAGAAAAATCAGTGGTACATAAGAATGGTACAGAAAAAAAAGGAAAAAATGTCTTCTTCTTCGACTTTACATACATGTTTATGTGCAAAAATTGCACATATTTTTACATGAAAAAATTTGACAGTGTGAGACAGAAGAAATGGATGCAAATTGCGTATGTACAGTGTTTATTATCATTTTTACTGACGGACTTGAGACATACGAAGCCAAAAAAAAACGTACATATATACAGAAAATATTAATAGAAAGAAAAAGAGAGAAAAAGAGTGAGAAAAAATAAAAAAAGTGCATATGAATAGGCGGAGAATTACTTAAGAGCAAAAAGACTATAGAGACTTAAGAGTCATGAGCTTTGAACATTGTCGTTGTTTTTTAGAATTTTTTTTTTGTTAATATTACGCATATTCCATTAAAAATAAAAATAAAATTTCTAAAAATGAAATCCTGTTTTTGTTTTTGAGTAATATATATATTAAGAAAAATCGTTTACACAAATGGTCATGCTTTCTTAATTATTTTGTTTTATTATTCAAAAAAAAAATCCTCGAGTAATTACGTAAAGCCTAGTATAATTAAAAATAAAAAATATATATTTTTCTTACTTTATATTTAAATTTTTATCTAAAATTAAAGCGATGAATATTTTAAAGGTTTACTATACTTTTAAATGAACGAATAAGAAAAAATTCATTGAATAATATTGGCTCGTTGATTAGTATAAAAAAGTTGAAAGTATATATATTGAGATAAAATATAAAAATGTATATCTTGGATATATAAAATGCAGTGGTCATACTAGTGTCCTTCACAAAACACGAGTATAAAAAATAATAATAATGTTAAAAGTATGTAAAAATATTATATACACATGATGCATGCATAATGCAAAGAGTATTACAAGAAAAATCTTTGAAAGAAAAAAAAAAATAAGTAAAATAAGAAAAAGCAAACATAAAGACCTCTTGGAATATATTTTGTATGCATTGAAATTCATTTTGGGATGAAAGAATCAAAATGCACTTGAAAGCTGAGTTGAAAGGCAAAGCTGCTCTTTTTTTTTGTGGCCTAATATATGTTGCACCATCACCACCATGCCATTATTCTGGCGAAAAAAACGACAAGGGATGACAAGAGTTTAATGTGGGGTAAAATAAATTTAAAAAAGGGTTAAATTGCCCCCTAGGCTTCTCACTCACTCACTCACTCTTTTTTTTTTTTTTTCTTAGTGTTATTGTCTTGTTGATTAACAAAGTGGGAATACCACGACATTGCCACGCCTCGATAGATCCACGTGTAAACAAGACGTGATCAGGAACCGTTGCACGTTTCAAATAACTCGTCTTGCACTCGTATTACCCAAACTCTCACAATATATCTTGGACCACAAATTTCGTATAGTATATTTTAAAAAATTAACTGACTGTAAAAAGTCTTTTAAAAAACCGAAAAAACAGCTACCGGACACGTCGATGGAGTATTATTTTTCATAATTTTTAAAAAATATTATTACAAATTCAAAAAAAATAAATATAATATTGGTAATTTGTAAATAATTGAAAAATATATTTGATTATAGTAAATAATATTATTTAAAATTTTTGTTTATTTTTGTTTTTAAATTTTTGTTTCTTTTCATCAGAAAAAAATGTTAAGTGGATCATTTAAAATTCAAACGATTACTTGAACATACAGCGACTTTCTCTGCTATATAGCTATACACGTTTGGCCTTTTTTTTTTTTATAGTTTCTTTTTCATTTTCATGGATAAAATACGTTGAGGACATGCTGGCCCTGTCATCCAACAACTAAAACGTGTCAGACATAGTACTACACATATGCTAATTTCTGTTTTTAAACATCAAAAAATAGTAAACAAACTGTACTTATTACTATCGATTTTGTATTTTAATAAATTGAAATTAAAAACTCAAAAAATTAATTTAAAAAACAAATAGAATTCGAAAAGTAATAATATATCGGTAGATTTTGTAATTTTTTCATTTTCTCTTATATTTTATTTTTGATTCCTCAACAGAATCATAAAAAATTTTTTTAAAAAAAACCTGTCATATACTTTTAAACATTCTGAACTTGACGTCTGACCATATAGTATTGAAGATAATGATTTTCAACGGGAAAAACAGACCACAAGTTTATACTCTGTTCTTTTAATTTTTATATTTTATTATTATTTCAAACGAGTGTTTATACAAGTATCGTATAATGTATACATACAACTTCTTAAGATCCTTAAGCATTCCTGTGGATTCTTAGTTTCCGTTTTGAAACTAGAGAAACTCGTCTTACTAACTTTTTTTTATTATGGTTAAACACACAAAAAAAAACTACAACAAAATTTATCTACTTTTCTACGCGTTTAATTTAATTTAATTTAATTTCAAACATAAATTTGTTTTTTTTTTTTTTTTTTTCTCTAGCATTTTCACAAGTGACAAAAAAAATTATTGTTTTTTTGCTGATTTTAATCAAAAACATCATGCTCAACATGACATAAAAATTTCAATTATTATTTTTTATTCTTTAAGTCATAAAAATCATGATAAAATCTTTGAAATAAAATTATTTCAATTAAAAATAAAAAATAATATAATAAAAAGAATTGAATAATAAAAAAGTAACGAATTATAAATTTTTGTATGTAAAAATATTAATTATTTGAAAAAAGTAATGTTATATTTATAAATTTTAATATATGCAAATATATATTTATTATATATATAACACAATGGAGTTAAAAGTGTTAATTACATTTTCACATAACAATTGATAATTTAAATAACGATTTTAACGAGAAAACTTGAAAAGGTGTAATATAATCCGCAAAATCCCTTGGCACACAATGAAGCTCCATAAAACCGTTATGACCAAATAAATTTATGATTTTTAATCAACACAGTAATATAATATAATTTTTCATAATAATAAATTCATATTTAATAATTAAATATTAAAATAAAAATTTCTATTCAAAAAACAAAAAACGTTAGTCACTTTTAACGAGCTGAATTATTTTTAAAACTAATTTATCCATTAAACAAATAATTTTGCATTACAACTATGGCTCAATGCAAAAAAAAAAAAACCGAAAAAAAAAAAAAGCAACTAAAAGAATTTATTAGCAAACGTAGAAATAAATTTTAAATTTTAAATTTTTTTTGTGCCATTACGGTCTGTCGAATGCATAGTCGTTGTCAGCAGAGAATACCTCATTAAAAATAATTTTCAAAATTCATTTCTACATTTTATGTAAATATAATAATAGAAAAAAATTAAAACTTTTCTTTATTTGAAAAAAATTAAACATATACCCAGAGGAGAAATAAAAAGCAAGAAAAAAATAAAGACTATCATAGTAAAAGTGAAGATAAAAGCCTTGGATAAAAACTGTCTGTTAAATGATGAATATTTTATTCGTGATTTTAGGTATATAGATAATGTTGCTCTTTTCCTGTGGTTAATTTAACCTGGTCAATGTTTATATATGCCTTAGGCACGAAATACACTAATAGAGAGAAAGAGTCGTCATCTTCATACCAAGTTTACTCTCTACAAGAAACTAATGGTTCTTCAACAAAATATATATATATATCTATTGACGCAATAGACAATGCCAAATGATTACTCAGCAATCGTGATTTATTCTTGAATACTTTTTTAAGAAATAAAAAAACATCAACATGATTTTGTGGTATAGAAATTTCAATTCTTGGCAGAATAAATATACACTACTACTACTATTCAGTCACTTTGTTCATGAATACATTCAAATGTTAAATCATTGAACAACGAGATGGTACAGCTATGTTGGTTTGATACTCTTCAAATATGACTTGGCTGTCTTTCATGCACTTGCTCGTGACAAAGAGTTATAATATAACGGGTTTTATATCAACGTACCAAGTTAAGACTCTCCAGCCATATTTGTGTCGGACCGGATTGTTGGTCGTCGACTTCGACAAGAAGAATAGACCAAATTTAAAAAAAAAAAAAAAACTATAAATCCAAGAAGACCAAGAAGAAGAAAAATACATTTTTTTTTTTCTTTAAAATCTAATCCTGCAGTAGTTTCTATACACACAGCAGTCGTAAGAGTATTTTTTTTTTTTTTTTTTCAACTAATCCCTAACTCTTTCCCTTAACTTTCACAGTGTTTTTCGCTCAACACTGCACTTTGACCAAGCTTATATATATATAACTTGTGGAAACCCCTCGTATAACCACCACACATAAAAGATAAGAAGGGCAAAAGAGAAAGACACTCTTACACTATATATATTACAAATTTTTGTGTCGTTGTCGCGACGCGAATCCCTATATGAGAGTCTCTCCACTCATAAATCTTTTTTTTTTTTTTTTTTTTTTTTTTTTTTTTTTTTTTTTTTTTTTTTTTTTTTTTTTTTTTTTTTTTTTTTTTTTTTTTTAATGTTCAAAAAAATTTTGTTGAAGAAAAAAAAATTTCAAAGCATAATATGCTCCTAAATAAATATATTCTCATTTTTTCTTTCATATAATTAATTGTTTTTGCTCATTATTATTATTATTTTATTTTTTTTTTCATTTGGCATGTCCTTTTTTTTTCTTTAACATAATCTTCCTTCATCTTGCTTCCTGGCACATATACCGGTTCCTATCGTCCTCGACAAAACAAAAGGCCGTTTGAAGGTCGCTGGCTCTTTACTCTCGCGTATAAGTAAAAAAAAAAATTACACAAGGGTATTATAATGATAATAAATAAAAAAAAATATAAACAATCTATTATGAAAATTATTTTGTTAATAGACTTGTGAGTGTATTTATTTGCTTATTGTTATTTTCCTATTAATAGTCATTGACGTATGCGATGTTTACAGTGTCTTTTAATTTAATTTTTTTCGTGGCACTTTTACTAATGATTTGCTTAAGTACAGCTGTTCTGATTGAAATTTTAAACATGTCTAAAATATTTACTATAGCTAATATATGTGTATGAGATTATGTTAACTCTTTTTCTCTGTGTCACGCGATATTCAGGATCGTGTTGTCATCATTATCATTATCATCATCATATAAATTTATTAAACAACAATTTTTATTATTTTCATTGTGTCAACAAAGCAGTTCAGTGTGAAATATGTCTTGGCGTATATTTTAAATTGATTAAATCTATTTCCTTTTACAATTTAATGTCATTTTTTATATTTGTGTCATGAAAATATATACATCTCGACCCCCTTGGCCTTTCGTGACCACATCAGGACAACACGGATTTTCTTTATTTTTTTTTAAACAATAATAATAATACAAAAATTAAATAATTTAAAAGAAATATGTATGGGGCATTTGATTCAGTTTATCCTGTCATGTGTCTGGATTTTTATTTTAAATTTAAACAATTGTTTTTCGCGTTTAAAACAAATCGAAAATAAAATGTATAAAAATTACGTGATCTGACTTGAAACTCCCAATATATATTTATATGTAAATAATAATTTTCTTTTTTTCATATATACCTATATATATTTATCTTTCAATATTTGATAAATAAAATTATTTATTTAATATGCAGTTTAATTTATGTTATTGTAAGTGGAACATTAAATACAAGCTGCATGTATGAATTTATTTGAAAATATGTTTTACATTTAAGTAAATGTTTACCACGTGATATTTGCCGCAAAGTATAAAGAAAATATTTATTATTATTATTATTTATTAAATTAAATATACGCTTCATATATTTACTCACAAGAAGACATTAATCGTTAAGCCACACGTCATCACTCTTTAAGACTTTTTATAGTGTATGACTTAAATTGATGATAAAAATTATGACGTTTATTTGTATGTATTTTAACTAATGCAAGATAATGAGAAAGTTTTTTTAAAAAATATAAAACGGTAAAGCTTTTAACTTGATAGAAAAAAATTATCATATTTACAAAATAAAAATAAATATAAGTAAATTTTAAAAATAAATAGAGTTAAAAGTGGGTGAGGTTTGTCTTTGGTATATATCTAGATTCTATCCAGCTACACATCAATTTTTTTTATCACAAGAAAATCGATTCAACAGAAGATTCCGAATATACGTGTATACAACTGGGATGCACTTTGGTTTTGGTCCAAGTGTACTCATCGATTGAGCCACGGATTCCATGGCAATAAGAAAATTTCCAAAGGAAAAAAAAAAATTGTATATCAACAACAATAGAATAAAACAATTTTCATGAAATTGGAAAATAAAAATTGTATAAAATCAATGATATAAAATAAAAATTATATCATCATGAATATTTATAAGTTTATAATATATAAATAAAGTTGATAATTAGTCTGGAAAGTATTTAAACAGGATATCTCGAGTTGAATTTACAAAAAGTCTTTATGCAATGAATTGAATGTTTGAATATAACTACTGTATGTGGAGTTAATGTATACATGCAATATACATTAAAATGAGAAAAAAAAAATAATATATATAACAAACAGTTTCTTATATATTGGCATTGATGAAAGCAAGTCTTTTTAATTTTGCATGTTGGCCATGAAATACTCATAGGTCATCAAAAGCCCTAACCCATGGGCATTGACATTATCACCAGGATCACAAAATTGAGATGATAAAAATAAAATAAATTCAAGTACTATGATTTTACTCATGAAAAAATATATATAAATATATAACCAGGTGTGTCTGTGTGATAAAATACAAGTTGGAGTATTTTTTTTTTTTTTTTATAAAATTCACATTGGCCAGAATGTTTTACGCTTCGTTACAGAAGTTCAATAATAAAATGGGTATGGATTCAAGATTTTACGATGCTCCATCGTAAGCCGATACTTTACTCCTCTCATTTCCGTCTAAATTTATTTTTTATTTTACTTTTTTATTTCCTTTCTTATAGGCATATTCAGCTACAAAATATCTTTTTACATTTTCTTGGTAAAAAAATATTTCAATTATTAAATTGAACAGTTACACGACATAGCTCCTCCTTTAATTTGTCATTTATAAATTAATGCAAGGTTTTAAAAAAAAATTTTAAATAAATAATATTCATAAAGAGAATTTGATATTTAAACAAACAAAAAAATTGACGTAACAGCTGCATTAAAAAATGGCCGGTATGCGGGATTGAAGCCTTTTTTTATAGTTATTATTTAGAGGACATAAAGGACCCCACATATATATAGCGTGACTCGATTTACAATTGACAATATATGCTAGTCGTGATATTGCCATATGTATAATAATAAAAAAAATATTTTATCGTTTGCTTTGTTTACTCTTAAACTACTCCAATTTTTGTTGATTTTGTTTTATTTATCAATTTTATCAAATAATTGTTTTAATAAATAATTAAAATATTTTATTTATTTATGTTATTTTCTTACCACTTATTCTCCTCATGTTGGTATACGTAGTTTCCAATTTATTGTTATTATTATTATTGAAACACGATAAATTTTTTTATATTTTTATAAAAAAAAAATGCACCATAACCGAAATTAATAATAAAAAAAAAAATGATATATTTCAATTATTTAAAAATATACCTATTATTTATTTATAAAAAGAATTTTTTTTTCTTGATTTATATCATAAAACTATCACCTGTGGTTTTTTATAAATAAATAATTTTTAATATGTTTTTTCACACTCGCCATTTTTTTTTTACACTTTTTTTATTCACAATTATTCACATTGTCTTTTTTTTTTTAAATAAATAATTAAATAAATAAATAAAATGACGCTGTATAATGACGAAGGACGCCAGTACACAATTTACCGTTTACTCGTTACTTTTTTTTTTTGTTTTTTTTAATAACACATTTTAAAATATTAATTATAACTAAAGTTAACTTGTTTATTATTAATTGCTTAATGTATCTATTTGTTATAGAGACAAATGTCAATTGTCAATTGGAAATACATATAAAATAATAAAAAAAATAATGTTTTAATACTACGGAGTGAAATTTGCTCACGATAGAACACGATATGGAACGTATACTAACGACAAGAAGCTCAGTGTTCAACACCACCATCACACCAACAACGACACACACAACTTTCAATAGTTCGTAAAATGGCCGATAGGAAACCCGGGCGGGTCCATTGTCCGATCACCCTACCATCCTAATAATTTTTTTTTCTATTTTCCTCTTATTTTCCAATGTGTATAGCGAATTTCCCTTTATGCTTAGCTATCTTTGTTCCTACTATAACTCTCAAATCAAATTATACTCAACACTGTCTCCACCAAACTAAACTTGAATATTTTTAAAAATTTATTATTTATTTTTTACATATGCTATTATGTATTTAGCTATTATTTAAATTAAATGATTTTTTTTTTTTTAATTAATTAGTTTTAAAATCATCAACATATTAATCCTAATTAATTTATTTATTTGCATGAAAATTATTTTTGGAGTAAATTGAAAGAAAATTTTAACCAAAATTAGTTTTATTATTTTTTTCAATCGATTTATTTTGATTTACTCTGTTTTATGATGTATTTATCTTAATTAAATTGAAAATATTTTTATATACCAAGTTTATAAATAAATTGAAAGTTGTCAAGTTGTTATTTTGTATATTTTTAAAAATTCATGGTAAAATTATTGAAAGCTTTTTATAATAATAATTTTTAAGAGTTGAAAAAAATAAAAAAGTCACAAGTTTATGATATAAATATATAAATAAATGAAATAAATAAAGGATAATAATAAAAGAGTTTATCTTAAGGTATGAAAGTAGGATTACCTTATATTTTATTGCTCAATTCCGGCCACGAAGGTCAGTTTTTCCTTTTTTTTTTTTTAAGTTTATACGATGTATAAATATTGGTGGATAAATATAATGTTCATATTACAAACTTTTGAATTTTCCATATATATTTTTTTGTAAAATAATATAATTCTCTTTGGATGATGCGTTTAAACGAGATAATACAAGTGAGACAAATATAGAAGAACGATTAGATAAGAAACCGAGAACCGGTGTGAATGTATATACGAAAATAAAAAAAATAAATATTAAAAATAATAAAAACTGGTTAAGTGCACCCAGTAAAAATAAATTAACACGATACTTATTTCCAATTGCAAAAAAAAAGCATCAAAAAAATTAACCGCATAGAGAAAAATCCCAGTAGTATATTTTTCAGTTATTTTTTCAATTACGTATATTTATAAATTTAAAAAAAAAAAAAAAAAAATCCAGAGATATACATTTCATCAAAAATATAGAAATATAATGTTATATATTATAAAATATAAATAAAACAAACACCTGAAATTGGAACTCGTTATCTTGTCTGATAAATGAAATTAAAAAAAAAAAAAAAAAAAAACACGAGGGTTTGATGAAGAGATAAAAGAAGAAAAAAAAAATTAAGATAAAAATAGATTTGTATATGAAAAAATTAATTAATTGATAAATGCAATATATAATAATTGTTATAAATTGCCTGATGCTGATAGAAAAAAAAATAAAAATATGATTGTGTTTATAAATATAAAATATACAAGAGAAAAGCCAGTGTTAGCTAGTTTGATTGGACAAGGCTTTGGCAACAATGCCTCTAATTAACATCAATTACACACTGGGTACAAGGGAAGGAGCTTGTTTAACCCCAACTGACCATGTTTAACTCACTATCCAATTCTTTCTCTCTTTTTTGTTCATTTATCTACTATTTAAATACATATATATATAATACAGCAAGCTTTGTGATGCTATTAAACGGTGATATACTTTGTTCAATCCCGATTGACGCCAATTGCTTAATCCTATTTCACTCAATTTAATTGTCATATATTAACAAGTATAAACTAGATACTCAAAATATTACTAATACACAAAATAATAAATAATCATTAAGCATAAAAATCATTGAAGCATAAAAATTAAAAAAAAAACTTGAAGAATAAATTTTATTAAAAATAATAATTCAAGTATTGATAAAAAAAAATTAAAATAAAATATCAATAAATAATGATAGCAACCCTCTTTTTAGTGTATATATCATCCTCAATAATTTCACACAGCTGAATGCGTTAATAATGATAAAAAATAGAGCTTGCAACAATAAAGACAAGTATAATTTCCACTTCGTGTAAAAGTTATATATATATATATACTTGAAAAAAATAATAAAAAAAAAGTCAATGCCTTTGTCAAGGAGTATTGACTTGACATTTCCCTTCAATAAAGTATAAATTTTTTTATATATTGTAACATACAGACTATTTATAAATTGTTTTATGATGAAAAAAATAAAATGTATATATCAACAGTTTGAAGATTGGTGTGCAACCGGCGGTAAAGAGTTGAATTGAAAATAAGCACATGCGCTTTCTTCTATTATATATAGATATATTACTTTTTTAACAACCCCCATGTGCAGTTGTGTCTGGGGGTGGTTTTCATATATATGTATATATCATAGGCCCGATTCCCTTGAAAAGCTTTTGGGGTATCACTATGGTAACCAACCACGATTTTTCCCCAGTAAAATATATTTACATTTTTGTCTATTTTCTCTTCTCTATATATGTACTTGGATAGTATCAATATATATATATATATGAATGTGCAGTATATAAATTTTAAAACATCCCCTAGTGTGTGTTAATGTATTGGTACAGCTTTCGTAATATATACATAGAGCCAATGTACTTTTGAAAATGTATATACTCGATTTTTTATTTTTATTTTCATTCAACAAAACTCACCCTGTCTTTATACGAGTCGTGGTAGTTGCTGGTGTCCTATGAGGACTTGCAGCATCAACACAAAAACCACCAAAATACCTTATTATCAATAATTATCACCTTCATATTTATGTATATTTATTTTGATTTATCTTATCACAATTTAAACTAATTTGGACGGTTATAGTTATTTGATTTGATATATTTTTTTTAATATTCACTGGAGTATTGTAGCAAGTTTTTTTTTTTTGATATTAACTTATTTTATAAATATATTTATTTTAAAAAAATGTATATATTAAAATAAGTGAATAGTATATTTAAAGAATTTAGACACAACACATGTAAATAATTATTTTGATTTTTTGTCAACTTAAAATCATGATAACAGTGTTATATAAAAAGTGTTAATTATATATTTATTTTTTTTATTTACTTGAGTTATTGATAATATAAAAATTGAACTTTAAAATTTCTTTATGATGATGGGGGATGATAAATTATTGCTTTGCGGAATTCATTGGAACTTCACTCGACCTATGTACGTGATGCGCCTGTCTATATTTTTTTTTTTTATTATAAATACTTTTAAGATATGTTTTACTTCATTTTTATTATAAATTTTAATTGTCTTTTTTTTTTGTTAATTGATAATTTTTCTACCCTACACTCACTCTGATAACTTCACTATTAATTTGAATATATATTTTTGTAATTATAGAAAATGATTTAGTTTGTTTTTATTTATTTTTTTTCCCAGGTGTATTTCTTTGGCGCGTGCTTGTATGTGCTTTCAGTAAAATCTATCCACCCACCTAGCACCCTTCTTTGCCAGGTTTAACTGGCTTGCAAAATATCGATTCACAAAATAGTACAGAGCGCTGTTGGAGCTTTACATTACGTTTCTGGCGCGCAATGACTACGACAACACACACCCTCTAGACTCAACACATTTTTATCATCTATGCTACTTTTTATTATTATTTTTTTATAGGCAAGATTGGAATAAAGACAACGTTTTGTATTACACTTTGAATGGATTTTTGAAATATTTTTTTTTTTTTTTTTAAAGATAAGGGTTACAGTTATCCGCAAAGACTGCAAAAGTAGTTAGCTAAACTTTGCTTTACGAAAAAACGATGAAGATACTTTATTGACGATTTTGTTTTTTTTTTTATCACAAGGGAAAATGATAGATGACATGCACAAAAAGTTAAATCAGAATATTATAATTTTTCATTATTTTTATATTTTTGCCAAGAGTTCAAAAGATTTATGTGATAATAAAAAAAATTTATGAAAAATTATTTTAGTAAATTAAAAAGTTTTTATCTCAAATCAATATATATTTTTTTTGCATGCAAAAATGCGTTTTTCTTTTTAAATAAAATAAAGTAATTATAATACTTAAATACTATTGAACATAATAAATAGAAGACTAATATTTCTTTAAATTAAAACAAAAATTAACAAGTTATTTTGAATTTACCATAAATAAAAAATAAAAGCATGGAGTTGTTAAATTTTTACTCTTGTTTTTTCTTATTTATCTTGAAATTACTTGACTGACTTGTTTATATTTTCAATCATTAATATTATAATTATTATTAGCTTTTTATTTTACCAACACAGAAAAATGTGTTAATTATTTTTTAAATACTGCTATCGCTTTTTACGAAATCCTTTTCGATAACCTTTACCAAACCAGCCAGGATTTTTAGCAGTTGCTATTGGTGTTATTGTGTCATCATTATCTGTAATATCTTCAACAATATTTTCATGATCTGTTTCAGTTGTTATTGTTTCAATATCAGTTATAACTGGATCATCACCATCACGTTGATAATACAAACATGTCAATGAATCTTCATTTTCCATGCAAAATTTACACGATGGTATTTGTTTATTAATATTATCATTTTTATTAATATTATTTTGTTCTTTTAATAAAGCTGCTTGTTGAATTAGTGGGTAGTAAAGCAATGATGTCAATTGTGGGTATAAAAACATTGGTGGAAATGGTAAACCCATTGATAAAAATGGTAATGCGGTAAAAAATGGAGCTGTATAAGCTGTTAATGCATCATTAATACCAATTTGTGTTACACAATTGTCATTATTTTTAGGTATTATAACTTGATTTTGATCATTTTCAATAATAGAAATATCATCATCCTCATCATTCACATTATCTACATTATTATTATCAGCATCACCATCACGATTATCAGTATCATCATTATTAGTTGGTTCAACAATTGGTTCTTCTAATAATGGTTGTGTTGTTGTTGTTGCTTCATTATTTTCTAATTTAATAGCATGATAAAAAATTGGATCTTTTGTACGTTGATATTGTGGTATGTCTATTCCTAAATGTGATAATACACGTTTCATAACATCATCACAACGTCCATTAATTTTTAATGTTGCATTTTCATCTTTAGGTGTCCATTGTAAATTAACAATAAATAATGAACAACGTTTTTTACTTGGTCTATCCATTTGCCATAACCATGGATATTTTTTTAATACTTTTAGACTTGAGCCAAGACATAATATAACATCAGCATATTTAGCTGCTCTTGAACCACCATTCCAATTAATTGGCCATGGTAAATTACCACGTTCACCAAAATGTACAATTGAATCTTGTAATAATGAATTACACTTATGACAATAACGTCCAGTACCATGTGAATATCTTGCTGTTTTTTCAGTAACATCAAATAAACGCCAATATTCACGTGATGGTTTACATGTACGACATACTTCAACATACATATTACCATGCACCTCAGATAATAATGTTTTTGGTATTCCACTACGTAAATGTAAACCATCACAATTTTGTGATACAATATGTTTTAATACTTTTGCTTTGTATAATGCATATAATGCCATATGAGTGACTGTTGGTTCTGCCAGGCTAAGATCATGATTTCTAAATAATAGAAATTAATATTAATAATTTATTATTGTTATCATAATTATTAGTATATATTTTTTTTTATAATTACCCAATATCTTTTCCTTGTTGCATTCGAGTCCATACACCATTTGTGCCACGATAATCTGGTATTGATGCTGCAGTACTTATACCAGCACCAGTATAAACAGCCAGTGATGATGCACCACTTATTGCTGCAGCTAATTTCATACATTTTTCTTCAAGTATATCAGGTGGATCTTCAATTTCTTCTAATCTTGCTTTAACTTTATCTCTTTTTTCTTGTCTTAAGTTAACCTCCTTTACAGCATCACCACAGGAAGACAATAATTCATTTTCTTCTGTTGTTCTGTCAACTACAGATTTATTAAGAATAGCAGCAACCTAGACAAAATTCAGTTATCATAATAAATATAATCCAATTTTTTTTTTATTTTCAATTGAATGAACAAGTCAACTGGGTGCAATGACATAAATTACTATTTTTTATTTATTAAAATATTAATAATGTTACATACCTTTTTTAATGTTGCAACACGTTCATCTTTAACTTTAAGAGGTTTTAATGTCACTAAACGTTTTCGTAAAATAAACTTGTCGTTTCCACTTTCCTCCATTTTAATTAAATTATTGTATTTATCATAAAAAAAAAAATAATAATAATATCACAAGCGTTTCAAGAGATTCATTGATTCTAATTATTTCATGTTGAATAATGTATTTTTAAAATAAATGTATTAATCATTTTGTCAATATTATTTTGTCATTAATTTGTAATATTTTCTTGTTGTTGTTATTATTGTTTTATGTCAAAGAGATTGATTTTTCACATTCGCAATTGGTCACTAATAAAGAACGCATTTCAGGTTTTGATGCAACACACTATCTTGGAAATTCAATAAAATTATATATAGGTTGATGCATATGGGTTGGTGGAGGTATAATTTCAGACGCCACACAGATGGCAATGCCATTGAAGATTATTATATTTTTTTATTATCACATCAATTATTTGGTGATTATTGATTCGTCATAAATTTGTAATTATAACTATCATTTAATTGGGAGTGATAAAAAAGAATGATAGTGTTTATTAAGTTATTGTTTTCATTCGAGCCCCCCAAAAGAATGACAACTTATAATCACAGAATGTTTTTTGTTTTGACAATTAAGTTGATGTGGGTGTGTGCATGTAATGGATGCATATAGAAAAAAATCTGTAGTACCGACTTGTAGATGGTAATAACAGTATATAACAATGGCAGTTGTTATGAAATTGAGCGGGAAAATTCAAATGTTTAAACTTATTATTGTGAATATCAAGTAGATTTAAATTTATTGATATTTGATACTTAAAGCCCGACATTATTCAAAAGTTAATAAAAGTATTTTATCTAGCATTATGAAAATATTATAATAGAATAAAATAGCTACTTACCAAAAAATAAATTAATTAATTAAACACTTGCACTGAATCTTCTCAAAAAACATACATTTATTATTGAAATCCGTCTCGAATTATTTCACGTTTATTTTTAGCAGCCATTATAAAGAAGGCGCTCGAAAATTTAAAAATAAAATACTTGATAAACAAGTAAAATAAAAAAATATATTGATTATAATTAACAGCGCTCAAAGCTGCAGTTATATATATAAATTAATTATAATCAATGAAAAAAATAAAATTTAGTAGATTAATAATTACTTGCGCTCAAAGCTGCAGATAAATGAAATTTAATTTAAAAAAATAGTTTCAAAAATAAATTTACAATTTTGTAAATTATATTGTGGTAAAGTGAGTCAACAAGAAGTTTTTTTTAATT
>JAPYYR010000643.1:0-63259 GCA_030523065.1 Aphidius colemani
AAAAAAAAAAAAAAAAAAAAAAAAAAAAAAAAAAAAAAAAAAAAAAAAAAAAAAAAAAAAAAAAAAAAAAAAAATAGAGAAATAAAAATAACAAAAAAATTTAAAAGATATAAAAGTAGAGACAGTGCAAACATAGTCAGACACAAGAGTGTGAGAATATAGCTACAAAGCTGTGAGGCTAACATCGTATCAAGCTGAAAGCATGTCACTGTATGTGTGTGTATACTTGAATAGTATAGAAGAAGACGAGGAGTTTCTATACATTTACTATCAAACCATTGCTGCTTATCCAGCATATATACAACTTTGGCGAAATAGTGTGTGATCTTCTACACTCTTACAACAGGATAGCTGTAAAATAGAAGAGCAATAGATGTGAGAGAAAAAGAAGAGAGATAAAATGACTGCAACCTCTAGACCACCCCTTTATGGCTCTTCCAGCGGTGGTAGTGGTGTCGTATCTTGGCCTCCGTGGCGCGCCGCTCTATCGACGTACAGCCACCCACAACTCTTCCTCCTCTTCTTCTTCTTCTTCTTCTTCATCTTCTTCCTCATCATCACCTTCTTCCTCCACACCCATCTCTCACTGTATGTACCTCAATTTTCTCTTTATGCTTCTGCAGCTTTCTCTCTTACACCAATTGGGATTTGCAAAAAGTTTCAAGGCATCTTGTCTTTGTCAATCTATATATTTATAGATGTCACATTGACATTTTGTAGATAGTACATAGAGATAATATTCTAGGCCTCGTATATACCACCTTTAACAATACAATATCGATTGTAGTGTTGTCAGCATTTACGAATATCGTAACTCACAATTGCCGAAATATATATAACAAGTTTGAATATTGTATCCAACATGGTACATGTCTTTCAACTTGTATTTCAAGAACGTTATTGAGATGTCTGTTACGTGAATTACTCTATTCCTTTTTCATATATATATGGCATCAAATATCTAGCTTGCAATTGAAATTGCAAGCACGCTTCAAATATTTATACATCTATATACATTATGTATATGTATATTATTAATATCTACATAATAATGTACACGAAATTTATATCATCGCAGTAAAAATAAATAGTCTTTTTTATCTCCTGTCCGGTGTACCTTAAAAATCATTTATACATCTGACATAATAGTATTGCAATAATTAACTAAATAAATAATGTCGAAGGAAATGAAAAAAAAAAAAAGAAAACAAAGCTTTATTGTGGACGGTTGTAGTAGTAACCAAGCAAAGCCAGACTGAAAGAAGAAAAGGCAAAGCAACAGCAGTAGCAACACAACGATAAAATGGTTCATCGTCAAGCCTTCGTGCGGGCGGGTTAGCACGGAAGAAGATTTAATTAAGCTGAGGGCGATTTATCTCTCTGACAGTTCAACGTAGCCAGAACTTGGTGGGCATATATTCCCGGCCGGTTAACTCCCTTCCTACATCACTTGGACCACACTCAACCTTGCATAATAATATATATACGTATTCACGATAAAATTCAGAAAAATATACTTATATATATCGAAATCTCCAGCATGTGCTCGGAGACCCCAGGACACTGGTCCAAGAGGGTTTCAGAAAATTTCAACGAACCCTTTTTCTTTTTTTTTTATTTTTTAACTTTAACAATTCCCCTTTTTTTGTATTTTATTTATTTTATTTTTGTTAACCCTTTTACTTGGTCCTTGTCACTTTTTGTTCTCTTGGCGGGAAGCCATCGATTATACGAGTAAATTGCAATGGGGAGGTTCATTGATGCCGATGAATAGGTTCGGCCATATAATGAGAAAAAAAAAAAATAAATAAATAAAAATAAAAAAATTGAAATAACGAACACAAAGAAATAAGGTAAAGAGAAAAAAAAAAATTTAAATTAGAAATAAAAAAATAAAGTAAGGTAAAAAAAAAAAAAAGTAGTGAAATAAAAAGTGTATTCGTGCTAAGTAAGGTTAGACGCATATATGATCCTCGTCTTTTATCCTCATCCTCTTGTTCACTTCTGTGTAGGGACTGACTCTTGGAACCCTACGGCAATTATTAATTAACGCTTCCTCTCTTAAGGCATTAACACGGCTAAGAGCAAGCCAACCCGTTCCGTTTTGTGAGCTCTCAACTACCCTCAGACTATGTGTCGTTCCTTTTGGCCTGGCTCAAGCTCAAAGCAAGCCGAGTAACGATACACCTTGGAAAGGTCCGGGGCGTGACGCGACCGGTAGTAAATTTTATATATATATTATGTAGATGGTTGGTCGAAGCTTTACCTCATTCCATTTGATAAAATTGACGAACTTGACTTACAAAAGGAAAATATTCGACCCGAACAGTCTATAGATATAAGTTTATGCCTCAGATTGCCCTGTAAGCTCTATGAATGCCCTGTATCTTCAACTTAAAACGAACACCATGTTATTCAACGATAACTTTTGTTATAAATTAAATCCGAGTTGTATAGTCAAGGTTACTGTACTGATATCCTATCAAGTATTTTTTTCTTCAAATTTCATTTATGAATTTACCATAATATTAAACAATAAATGAATTTTTTTTACCGTTAGAAAATGATACTGGCTTAAGTTGAACAGAGAAAAATCGTAAATAAACTCTGTTGTAAAAAAGTCAAAAAAAAATATAAAACAGAATGGGAAAAGAAAACAATAAAAAGATGAACAAAGCAAGTGTTAGCATTTTAGCAAGCATATATACAAAGGACAGTGAGACAAAAATTTCCAAGCCACGTACGTATAGCTTCTCTGGTGGTCCACGCGTACGAGAATAAGGATTTATAGTTTAATATCTCGGTAGCAGAAGCATCGTCACATTTTCCAACTCCCTTGGGTAAAGTAACTATATATACATATTCACCCACAAGCAGTAAGTCGTCTCCCTCACTTGTATGACCATTTTACTCTCTCATTCTCAACAAATGCTCCTGGCTTTTCTGTAAATTCAACTGAAAATTCTACAGCTCATCCTGCATCGTCTCATCCCTTTTTTTTGTTTTATTTTTTATATTTGTTTTTCTATATATTTTTTTGTTTTCTCAAACTCATACCCAACAGGCGATACCTCCATCTCATTCACACTTTAAAATATATTTTTTATTTGGTTTTTTTTCCAAAGCTCCCTTGCTTTTCTCACGTTACAGGATCAGTGAAAATTCCAAAAGAGATTTGTTTCGGTTTGATGGGGCCGTTTAAGCGTGTAGATTTGCTCGTTAGATTGGATACCCGTTGTGTTACTACCACTACGATTATTTATACATCTATACAAACTTAGTGATTGCCACTGAGAATTTGTTATCCATTCACCCTTATTCCCTCCCACTGGGTTAAATTATTTCATGTAAATCCCAAGATAAAAAACAAATTACAATATTTACCTTGTTTTTAATAAACTGAGTTGTACAAATTATCGGGAATCATTAATTTAGTCAACAAAGAAAATTTGATTCATCAATAGCAAAAGCATTTACAACAGGTAGAAAGTTCAGGAAAATTTCTATATATGGTCGAGGATAAATAAAAAAGAAAATCTTTTTTTTTTTAAATATTGGACAATGTAGTTTGGTGTCACGATCATAGAACTGATGTTTTTTTTCCACGTTGTACCCTTTCATTATATGTTCTCTCATTGGCAAAATCAAGTACAACACACGCACGTCATTAGGCGCTCTAAAAAGTGTCGATATTTTTTACAAACTGGACTTTCACTGAATAGATCAGGATATAGTTATTTGAAAAGACCATATATTGTTCAATCAAATGATAATATTCAAAATACATTATCAAAGCTCAAGCTTTTTTACCATTTTGAAAAATATTTTTAACATTCAACTTGGCATAATTTTTTACTTTCGAAATGCTTTTATTTTTGTCTCTATTATTTTTTTTTTCGACACTATTGTTTCTTATTTTCTTTTGTGAAAAAAAAAAAAGAATTTAATTATTATTATTTTAATTTATAATTTAAAGAGAATATAAATTCGAGGATAATGTACATAAAACTAACAAGATTAAACGTGCATCTTTCATTGGGTTGTTTTCCGGCCTCTCGAACTCAAGCCACTGAAACATTTAGATACCGGATGGAGAGGTCCTAGTTGCCACAGGGAAAGCAGACTGTTATAACCTCACCGGATGTCGCTAAGACTTCGAATGAGTTTACCTTGATATATATATTGTTAGTATGACGCGATGGACTTGACTGTTCACGGATATTAAAGGAAATGGCGGTATGATTAGTCGTGTACGTGACCGGTGTTACGTTTTGAAGAGAATATTCACTTAAATTACAATACATATATTATTCAAACTATTCTCTTCTCAATTTCATTAGCTACATAAATTCATTGATCTTCATGGAGTCTTGGGTGAAAATATTTTACAGTAAAAAAAAAAAAATTGATATCATTATTTATCATTTAATTTGCTTAAAACTTTATAAATAATTTGGTGATTTCCGTGTTCTCTTGAAATATTAACAGGGTTATTTTTTGCTTTAACACACAGCTGAACAGTTGTTAATATTGAGATTTTGCTTGGAAGTTGAAACAGGATAGGGGCAAAATTTTGTGAGATAGATTTAACAAGAGAAAAGAGTGAGAAAAAGAGCTGGATAAAAGAAGTCGAATGAGGATAAAAGGTTGGGGCAGTTGGTAGGTTTCTGGAAGAGCAATGCTTGCAATGTCCGGCAAGGGTGGTATGTTGTAGGTGGTGGTCTCAACGTTAGCCCTGAGGGATGAAGTCTGGACCTTGTTAGAACGAGAATGCTAATTTATTAGAACGCTCCCTTTTCTCTACTCTCCTTCTATATTTCTCTAAAGTAAGCCCCAAATCTGTTATGCAACTTTATAGGCATTCAAAAAACTCTAATGATTTATTATAATATTTACCCTATTAAATCAAGTTATTTATCAACAATATTATTTTATAAATTATATAACTCTTTTAATTATCATTCATTATTTCTATTAATAATAGTAGAAAACAAAAAAAAGGCTGTGAATTAACTTTGATATATTTTTGAGGCGTGAATAACGTCATGAAAATAACCAGAAAGAACCCGCTGGTGCGACTATCACAAGTTATACTTTTAATAAAGAGATACCTCCGTTAACTACCATCTAGTGGGTACCATCACCACCACCACCACCACCACTATTACCAGTAAACATCTACATGTACAAAGTAGACTTCTACAATTCAAGGCATATATAAATATAGCAACATATATAGAAACAAGGAAAATATCTCGTTATATATAAAATCAAGTAAAAAGAAAAGAGAAAGAGAAAGAAATTGTAGAGATGAAAAGCATGAGGGGTTGAATGTTCAACAGAATCTTGGATGGTGAGAGTGAGGATGTAGCGGATGCGCGAGTGCCACACGTGTCTTGAGGGTGGTAATTACGCGGCATCTGCAGCCAAAAACCCCCTTTTCATCTACCTCGGGATTTCAACCAACTTGCCCCCACAACCTTAGGGGGGCAATGCTTCTGAGGGTGTTTAAAGGGGCTTGAAAAGGAGTGAGTCAGTCAGTGAGTGAGATAAAGAGAACATGACAAGAATAGAAGGGGTGGCCACAGTATTGATTTTGTCCAAGACAGCAGCAGTTGTAGCAGCCACCGTTGCCGTTCCTCTCGCTAACGCCAACGCCGTGGCCAACCAGATTCACCTCTCTCTCGTGGTACCTACTTGGCTACAACACTACCCGAGAAAACCTATTGGGGGTGTGAGCAAACCCTACCTATCTACAACTTAACGTCATACATGTATATTCACATACCTTTATTTGTTGTGTGAACCCGCCTTCTCATTTTATTTCATCTCTTTTTAACTTGTATCTCATTGCCTGTAACTTTCTTTTACTCATTTGACCCCGTAAGCTACTTGTTCACATTCTCATCTATTCTTCTTTTTACTTTTTCATGTTCGAAAGTAGATAAGTACCTTAAAATTGTAGATATATATTTTCATTTTATATGATATTTTTAATAATACTTGTTTTAATTAATCATCTATAACTTACTTTTTTAAAAAAATGATATTTTCCCCAGTTGTATATTCATTTACGTATTTTATTTTTTCTATTAAACTTTGCTCTTTAACATACTACTATCTGTTTGGAAAAATATTCTCTAAAATATATGGAAAAACTTGTAACACAGTATTGTTGAAATAAGTAGAAAAAAAATATATAAAAGATAGTTTGAAAAACTTGAGTGATACCAGTAACGTGGACAGCGTGAGATTCGTGGCATCTGTACGTTAGTTAAAATGCATGTAGTCCACCCTTTGTCCTCCTATTCCCTTAGCCTGAGAATTGAAGAAAAAGTCCCGTATTCAAATACAGGATCAGTTCTTCTTCGACCTTCTAATACTCATCCTGAATACGATCTGCAGATCCCCAGGCATATAGACTTTTAGTACATACTATTTTTTCTTATATTTTTTTTTTTTATATACTCGAGTCTTAGTTCAATTCACTGGCCTTTCAAGAAAATGTTTTCATTTATTTTTTGTTTTGCTGCAATAAAAATAGATAGATAAAAATATATATACAAATAATCCTTCACTATGCTACTAAAAATTTTACAAAATAATAAACAGACCTTTTCTTTGTGCCATTGAAGAAAATACTTATTAGCTGAAAAAAAATTAAACAAATTATAATTATTATTGTTTACATTTTTATTCGAGTTAAATAAATAAGCAGTAAATTTTTTTTTCTAGAATATAAACAGCCAAGATTACACTGTACTTGATACACAAAAAAAAAAAAGGATAAAAAGAAAATTATCAGTCAGAAGGAAAATCTATCCAAAAAAGCTTTTCAAGGGTCAAGTTGATGCAAACCCTTTAGTTTGAAAATTGAAACAATGCAATACAGTATAAACAAGTGAGATCTCACAATGAAAATGGCTAGACATGTATCCAGCTTAAGTAGTACCGCAGTTTAAGGAGCTTTCGGCTTTTCTTCTAATCCTTTGCCGGTGAGTAAAAACGACTGTGATCCACACGATCCATATACCAAGTGAGACAAAAAATTAAAAAACAAAAAATATACATATATATTCCTCCTTCACCTCTTCAGAATCCAATCTATTTATTCAACTGACCATTTTACCATCAAAGACAGCAAGTTAACTAGACTATACAAAAAATAAATAATACTTTTATTGATCACTCTGGAGTATAAAGTTTTATCCATCTGGTTCCGGAGCTTTAAAAAAAAAGAAAAAAAACTATCTCAAGATACCCGTTACGTTATTTTGCCTCAATCGATCGATCTTTCTCACATAGCAAGTCTGTCCAACCACCTATTTTTCTACTTCATCAATTTCATATACCAAAGCATATATATATCATTTTCTTTATTTATAAAAAATTCAGCTGCAGTAAGATCAAGTATTATTCGCCAAATACTTGAAATTATATTTAAAACTATATCAACACCGCAGTTTAATTTCCCTATTAATTAATTTTTAATCACATAAATGAATCTATTATTCAACAATGTAAATAACAAATTGATTAAATCAAAAACTTGTTGAGATAATTTAACGACTTGTTGAAAAATAATGGCTAGATTAAAAGTGTAATTTGTGTTATAAATATAACCTTAGGCATATGATGATGATGATGCTTTATATTCAATGTTTTCTCCTCAATTACGTCAATCCACTTTTGACCCCAGTGTGCCTCAATCAAGTATACACAGTCCATATTGAGATAGAATATATATATATATAGTTACAAGTAGTTGGGAAATCGAAGCCCTTGTATTAGTAGAATGGGAAGTCCTTGATCGGTCAAGTGATCAGTATAGAGTATGCCTTCCCAAACATACTTGATGCAGACTGACTGACTGACTCACTTGCTCACTCGCTAACTCACTCGGATGTTATGTACTGTCTTTTTCTGTTGAAAATAAAATAACCACAAAAAAACCAACTAAAACTTGACCAAATAAGTCAGGCTAATAGTCAAAAGAATATGGGACATTTTGATACTGAATGGGGAGAACAGGACAAATGGCTAATTCCGGATATTTATGTTTGGGGTAAAAGTAGAAGATAGGCACATGTATAGAGAAAAGCTAAGAAGGAGGAGGAGAAGGTGGATATACTAAGGGGTAGTAAGGATTATATTGAGGGTTAGTAGAGAAAAGTAAAAGAGGTAAATTGTATTGGAGAGTGTGTGTTACGAACCTCGAGATTGTTAGGCTATATAACCCTGGACAACCAGAAGCGTCCAACTGGCCAGAAAATTAACCCTCGAAAACCATTTCAAATGGATTCAACTGAACTGCCTTCAGTTCACTTATGTTGATGTGTTTCTAGGACCCTTGGACTATTTCTGAATCAATGACTTAACATTGTAATTGTAATTTACGATATTGTTTTACTTCATACTATTTATTTTGTCTCAAGGAAAATTTATTATTCTATTTCTCGTAAAAATATCATCGGTTTATGGTAAACTTAAATTATTCATTCAAAATAATGAGGATAATTTGAAGATGATTATATTTTTAATCGAAAAATTAATTGAAAGAAATTGATATCAGCTGGATTATAATATTTGTAATTTAATTTTAAAATTTATTTTTGTTTTGAATTTGATTTGGAATGTAAACGAGACAACTATTACTTTATTAATCAGTCAGTAGACACAGATCCCATTCTCGTTATTTTTTTATTTTTTATATTATATATAAATTTTCTTTTTATTTTCCGTGTTCTCGCTGTATACGATAGCGTTGAACGTGCCAGGATTAGAGTAACCTCTGTACCATCTCACTCCTACCCATGCTCTCACCAATAAAAGTCAACAAAAGACTAACGATTCATCCAGCTAATGGAAAAGTCCGAAAACACAGGCATACACCATCACTCTATCTCACTTTTTCTTTTCTTTTTTATTTTTTTTCATATAACTTTCTTTATTTATCGTTTTATTTATTTTTTTTATTTTTTTCATTGTTGAACTGTCCCTACATTTGTTCTTATTCTTTCATAATTAAGCAGTCTTTTAGCTGATTAGATTTCAGCACTTTGTGAATACTTGAGTTTTTAGAATATAAAATTGTTTTTTAGGGATGAAAAATTTATTATTATCATTGTATTATCAATCAAGTTATATTTTTTTTTCAAATTATTTAAATGCTTCAAAATTAAATTGAAAAAAAAGTAGTCAAAATATTTATATGTAAGTAACAAGTTTTTTTGATATAAATATAATGAAAATAAAAATCATAATAATATTGGGATGACAAAAAATATTAATTTTTGATCACGTATTTTTTGAGATAAGAAAAAAAAAATGAAAACAAAAATTCCGGATGTCAGTGCTGAGTTTACGTGTACATGAGGAGAGTTTGACTTGGGTGGTATTATTTTCAGGCCATTTGTCACTCTCGGGTGAGAGAAATTCAACTTGCAACCCTTTTCACTTCTTGGCTTACCAACTAGAACCATACCAGTAAAAGAATAAAGAACAAAAACGTAAAGGGGTGGAAAAACGAAGAGAATGGTTAACCCAACTCTTATTCTTTCCAATCGTCCTTCCAGTACTATTGCGGAAGGTTTTTATAGCCGCGAATCGTCGCAATATGCCGACAAGAGGGCTTACAATTCAAACCCCGACCATGAAAATTGTCTGTAGATAAAAAAAGAACAGACTCGAGGACAGATTAAGAGGGTGTGCAAGGATTTCCGTTCTTTCTAACTTTACTTCTTCGTTTCTTTTTTTTTTTCTTTTCATTTTTCACCCTTTTATGGATCTATAAACTGGGGTCACAATATTCAAACGAATTGGATATTTTATAAATGTAAATATTTGAAAAAAAAATAAATAAATAAAATGATTGGCGAAAGAATACAAAATTTACTAGAAAAATAATTTTTTTTTTTTTAATGTTCTCATTGGAGTTTAAATTTTCCTGTCATCAATTTTATTTAGAATGAAGATTTTAAGGGAATCAGATTGATCATATCACAATTGTGATTTGAAAATTTAATCTTGCAGAATGACAAGACTATTTTTTTTTAAATACTATTTTTATCATTGACAAAATATTCATTATTATTTTCTCTTTTTCTGTGTTACCCTTAAATCCAGAGAGAGAAGGGGTAGATAAATATAAAAAAGAAAGAAATCAACGTCAACACAATGCTTTTTAAATAAAGAAACGTTCTATCCATTGAGGCCATTGTCGGCCTCTGACGTTGACTGAACGAACATGGCAACTTCAAAATCCATCATCGTCCATAGAAAACCTTAATTATTTTCTGATGAAAGAAACCTTGACTCATTCTACTATTTTTAAAAGTCAAGAATTGTGATATAAAAATCTTCTCGTCGGTTCTATCAATAAGTCTTGAAATTGATTTCTTTCATTTCTCCGACTATTTTTTTTTGTCATTTATCTATTCTATTTGTACATTTTAAATGCATCCATTAAAACAAAATATTTATCCGACGAAATATTTGTATTTGGTTTTTTTTTTTTGACAAAAATAAAATATAATAATTTGCCAACTTCATCGATTGTTCCCCCAGGCTTCAAGGGGTTCATATAATAAATGAAGAAAAAAATAAATATTTCTTTTTTTTTTTCATTCTTCATTCGTGCCATTAAGCAGTGAAACGTTTTGGCTAACCAAGACGAAAAGCTCAAAGACAAAACAGAAAAAAAAAATAAAGATAAACAAAAATCTAGGGCGTTGAAATTTTTCCTATCGAGACGTCAGAAATTCCATGCGTTCTTACACGCTCACTGTTTTCTTTTACTTCACAGAGTTCAAACTAGAACAAGAAAAAAAAGTTTTAAAAAAAGAAAAATTGAAGAATGAAAAAGTAACGGGATGTTTGAACGTTTTGCGTCTTTCGTTTGTTTCAAGCGTCATTTGTTTGGCCAAGTCTGTGGATGTCTTTTGAAGAGGGTTGTTTTTTTTTTTCTATTTTTCATGGGGGTAAAATATATATGTATAGAGTGAATGTAGGGAAAATAAAAAAAAAGGGAATGAGATTGAGAGTAAGACTCAAAAATCCTACAGATGAGGGAGATATGGTTTGAGCAGCCACATTTGAATGCTGCTAAAAGATATATTGGCATAATGTTTGCTTTATATTTTTTTTTATCTCTAAAAATTCATATGGTCCATGTCAGACAGCTCCACTATAAAAAATATATATTTTCTTCATGTGAAAATAATATTTAGTAAATAACACCAGAATTTATTTATAAATCGTCGCATCTATTGTCCTTGATTCTCATTTTTATCATTTCATTTTTTAGTTGAATGCAAGTATATTCTATTCTATGTATTTTTATTGAATTTTTTTTATCATTTTCACACCCCACAAATGACAGAGCTTTATTTAGCAGATGATATTTATGACTTAAGATTTAACTCAAGCGACAAAATCATAAAAGAATATTTAAAGTTGGAAAAGTTTTTTAAAAAAATTTAAGTATTTTTGCTTTTATAATTGAAAAAAAATATATTTTATTTTTTAATATCGATGAAAATATATTTACTATTTTACTTTGAATACAAGAGTAAATTTTATTCAAAAACATATATCAAATATGGAACATATGCAACATAATTTGACACAATCAAATATCTTACAACACACGAGCTTCGTTAAACAAGAGGATTATCATCGGTACAAGGCTTTCGAGAGCAGTTGTAAACAACAAGAGTAAACATAATATGAGTGATGTCCTCAGGCAATTTTAACCCTCACCAGATTCATAACCGGTTCCTCGTATATGTGCACACATAAATATACCATCCCTTTTTTACTCTTTCCGAGATCAATGAAGGCGTGCTCCACGCGCCCGTTTTGCTCTACTTTGTTTGTGTTCATTATGAATAATTATCTATATAGATTTATACTATTCTTTATTCAATCGAATTTTTTTTATGAAAAATCAAAAATTAAAAAAAAAATATATCAAAGTCCTCAAAACAAAAAACACTGTTAGGATGTACTCGAAAATTTGGAAACGGATTCTACCAAGTCGGTCCATAGCGATTTTGCCAAGTCCAGTCGACACTGACTGTACCGAGTCCGACTTCACTGACTCCACCAAGTTTACAATTAATAAATTAGACACAAACAAATGAAATATTCTTGCGAAAATAAATTAAAAATGAATCGAATCGAGGCTTCATTTCTCGTTTTTATAATGAAATATACTCTTCAAGTTCTGATATCTTAAAACTCATGGATTATTAATTTTACGGTTTTATCCGTCATTGATTATCGGCTTATTTGATAATGAAAAATTTAAATAGCACACAATACAAGTGGTTATTTGAGTGGCCATTAATTTAAGAAAAAACAAAAACAAAATTAAATCTCTCGTATTTATCACTACATGTAGCTTGTTATTAAAAATAAATAACGTAAACCCAAAAATCACAAAGTCTTTTGTTAATGTCAGTAAAGTTTCAAGTAAACCTACAAGTTTCATTTTTCACTCATCCCAAAAACTCATTCTTACATGTACCCTAATACTCTTTATCCATTCGACCATCATTTTGTATATAGAGAATACAGCTAACTGAATTTGTCGAATTCGGACGAGTTACGAAGGGTGGGATATCTAATTTCAGATCCATTTTGATGGAATATATATGTGTTGGTGTCTGTTACAACTTGTACACCCTTCGAGATGAGATGTGTGTGTGATATATACATATAGTCAGCATGCGTGCTATCATTTATATGAATTACAAACCCTCCTGCCAACAACACGAACACCTCCATAAAATGAAATTTATCCCAGCAAGATTGTCCATACGCTATTTCAAGGTATAACCGAACTGATCGTTTGTTATTATTAGTTGGTTGTTGGGGGATAAGATTTTCTGTTTAATGCTTTTGTAATACGCGTGTTGTACTATTCGGTAAAATGGAAGATAAAGGAATTTTTATGATATGAGATTAGTTTTTAAAAAAATAAATAATGGAAGGAAGGAAAAAAAAACAGAAAGATCATTTTTCAGAAGAAAATGGTCAGCTTGAACCACACAGACACACCAAGTTTGAGAAATTGGATGCTCAACTGGTCTGAGAAGGGTCAATTTCTCAGTCTTTGGGGGAATGAAGGGGTCAACTGTTATGTTGTCCCGGCCAAGTGTCGCCTTTCTCATCTAACTAAGCTTGCAGAGGGACTTTTAATCTAATTTTCAAATAGACAATGACACATCCCCTTAACTTGTCTCAAACTTATGATATATGCAAATTTTTTTTTTTCATTTTTATTTTCACTTTTAATACGTGAATGAATTTAAAACACTTTTTTTGCAAATGATATCTGTAAAGTTATGAAAAATATGACTCAAGTAGTACAAGTCAATTTGTAAGCTGACATAATGTATATGAAAAAAAATTAGTCTGATAATTCCACGTACGAATACCCAATTTACCCTTTCGTACGAGGCAACCTGTCTTATTATCTAAAGTGCTCTAACGAATACTTGGCTGTGAAAAATAAAAAATTATCTAAAAAAAATAAATAAAGTAAAAAATGAAAAAGAAAGGAAAAAGGTGAGAAAAATAAAAGATGGAAAAAGGTATATAGCAACTGAAAAAGTACAAAAAATAAAAAAATATAAAATAAAAAACATAGTGAGATATACACCTACCGTCTCTGAACCTTTTTTTTTTTTTTTTAACCCTCTGCTGTCTCTTCTTTCTCTTTCAAAATACATCGTATACTGGCCGGAACTATGTTCCAGGATGTCGAGATACTTTGGAGCTGCAATTTTTTTTATTTTAATTTTTTTTTTCCTTTACTTTTTTTCTCGCGTCCACTATAATTTATTTACGTACCAGATATTTTAACTCAGCTTCTTTTTCTTTTCTTTCTTCTGGTCCGAGAAAAACTTTTTCTCTCTTCTTTTTTTTGCAGCCAAGTCTTGCTAATCCAATTTCTCCTGATTGTCCCTAAGGTTATTTGCATCTTTATCATATTTTTTTATGGTCTTTTAATCCTTGAAAGATAATCCTACAGCACTAAAAATTATTACCAAAATTAATTTAATGATCATCACACTCAGTTTAATATAAAAATTAAAAATATTCCAAAGCTAAACATCAGTCCACCAAAGATTTAACATAGAATAACCGAGCTTTTAACAGTCGCAATTTTTCACTCAAATGATCAGTGTCATTCTCAAAAACTACATAATAATAATAATAATAAACCGCATTGGAGATAAGGTTTAACGAGTCCACAACAGTTTACATGAAACTGAAAATATACAAATGCAAACAACAATGAGAGAGAAAATAACTAGACAAGCGAGACTTTATCAGTATATTTTGGTGGAGCCTTTAAACGGATGTACAATCGATGAATCAATCCATTTTCGTTGTGACGTTGATGCAAAAGAGGGTGAATTGTTGATAATTGTATGCGTATATGTGGGTGTGCATGTGAATGTTATATTTTTTTGTTAATTTTTGGAGCTACAGTCTCATTCAACAACAGTGCATGTGTACATATATAATATGCAGTTGAATTAGTGTGCACATGAGGGTGTATTAAAAACTAGCGGGGTGGTTGTGGTCGCGTACCAATCACCCATCGTAGGGTAAATTTTAGAAGGACGAGATATATGGATCACCAAAATGCCCGTTGTAGTATGAGCCTTTCATACACACCTCCATACATTTACAAAAACATAAATACAAGGACACAAGAGTTTTGTTCGATGTTTGTTTTATACACTCTTCTCTGTCAACTAGCATTTCACTTTGCTGCTTTATCTCGCTTTGACAATCTATCTATCTTTGTTGGTTTTTTTTTTTGTTATAACTTTCTCTTTGTCATCATGTACCTCAAACCAACACCCTCTCTTTGCTCCTCTCAATTCTCCTGCTCTTCTCTCATCCCTGCTGTAAAATTTTAATCGTATCGTCATTGGGGTAGTTTGTTGCGATAATCCAACCAGTAGCGTGTACCCGCGGATAAAAAAAAAATAACAAAAAAACAAGCAGTCAAAAAACAAAATAAAAAAAACAAATTGACTAGCCATGACCGCTACTTGTGTATACGTATATTCGATCGATTTGACGACATCACCTCACTTTTCGTGTTTTCTCTTTATCCCTCATACCAAACATGGTTAAAAACCTCTAACTGACCAAACTCCCACGCAAAAAAAAAAAATAAATAAATAAAAAATAGAATGAAAAATAAAAAAATGTGTTACATTCGTTTGTCGGTTTATACATCTCCAATGATTGAGAGAATTGTATATTTTTATTTTTCAATTTTTTAGTTAAAAAAGGATGAGAGTTATTTGAGAGGATTATGTTGCACTCGGAATGATCAATTACAATGACCATAATTTTATTCGGTTAATTGGAGGACACTTTAATTATGACTTTAAAAGATTGCAGGGGTTTGAATGTTATTAATTTTGTTTTTAGAAATTGCTTTATATATTTTTAACTGAAATAATAATTTAGCTTTTGTATTTTAAATTTGTCTGTTTTAATTATAAAGTTTTTTATTTGGGTAAATAGAATGGGATAAATTTGACAAAATTCACTTTGTCGTTTTTCATCAATTGAATATCACTCGGTTGTTTCGAAACAAATCAGAAAATATATATTAAAATCCATAAATTTTTACCGCAATGTATTTCAAAATTCAATGACTGCTGACCTTCAATGTCGTTTCAATTCCAATCGTACCAAATTATCAAATCACAATTGAAAAAATAAAAATTAAATTTTCATCAGGTCGATTACAATAACATCAGTGGAATATATTCATCTGAAATGAAAAAAAAAAAAAATTAAAATTAAGTGGATTCAAGAGCAAACTGTTTGGACAATGACAAGTAGTGAAACAATTGATATTTATTCGATAAAACAATTAAACATGATCGCTCCACTGAACTTATTATTCTGAACGATCATTTTTTTTTTCTTTATTTTCATTGTTTTCTTAACGAACACTAAACTAATATTTATATATTTATATTTATACGAATATTTTTTCAGTGTATTTCGCATAGTCATATTGATTATTTTATTTTCCTTGTGTATTTTTTAAGGCTTATTCAATATATTTACACTTGACAAGAAGAAATTGCACAGAACGAATTTATAATAATCGATTTTAGAAATCCTAGCTTCTGATAATGTGTCTGTCTGTCTGTCTGTTTTTTTTTTTTTTTTAAGTAAATCGTTGATAATTTATCATTTTTTTGACCTCTTAAAACTAGAGTGATCTTGATGGGATCAATAATATATTTTAATATTTACAATCTACATTAAATTAAAAGCATTAACCCTGATTAGTCCTCAAAGTTTTTGCGGATACCTAAATAAAATAAATAATCATTTAACATTAAACATTTGACTTGATCATCATCAATATGGCCTCCAAACATGACGTGGTTTTGGACTTCTTGATTTGCCAAGTGAATGTGGTCTGATTGATTCTCTTTCACCATCATTATCATCATCTTTTCTTCTTGTTGTTGTTGTTAAATCTTGTCCAACATTTTCTTTATCCTGTTCTCGTTTTGTACTCAAATCCACAGTACCTTCAATGCGTATTTTAACTGTCAATTCATTACATCTTACATTGACTTGATCATCATTTGATACATCAATGTCATTTAAATTATCTAAACTCGGTCGCAAACGATTTTCATCATCTTTAAAATTGTCTTTAAAACTGTCTTCATGATCACTTTTTGTTGATGATACTCTCAAAGACTCTTGTGAATCATCGCTTCTTGATTCAATTTTTTTATTTCTATCATTTTTATCATCAACTTCAATGCTACCATCTGGACTTTCAGTTTCACGTATATTATCTGAATCAGCACCATTAATATCTCTGTATCTTTCATTTTTATTACTATCATTTGGACTAACACTCATACTTCTTGATTTTCTTAAATCTTCAAGATTTACTTGATGATCGGGTCGTTGTAGACGTTGATGTGCCATAACACTACGTAATGCAAGTGCATGCCAATCTTGATCAGCAATATATTGACGTGTATGATAAGGCAATGGATTATATAGTGAAGACCATTGTGGTAATAGTGGTGCAAATATTGATCCAAATAATGAACCTGCACTCAGTAAATGAAGACCTGAAAATTAATTTAAGAAAATTAAAAATACATTAATCATAATGAGCTATTATTTTCAAATATTATTTAAGGAAAATTTCAAAGTTTCTTGTTTTAAATTTACCTTGAAGATGCTGATGATGTCCAGTTGGACTTCTTGTACTTGTGTGTGTTGTTGGTTCAGCTGTTGGTGTTGATGCATTAACACCAGCAGTTGTTAATAAACCAGGTCCTGGATTACCAGGTGATACTTGTGGTACTTCTCTAACAGTTATACTAATTGGTCCAAGATCATTTGTCGATGGTTCTATTAAAATTCAATGAAATAAATATTGAAATAATAATTATTAATTCGAAATAAATTAAATATCTTACCAGATGTTGAAGTGGAAATTTGTCTTGGTGATCTTTGTTCAATTGCATAATGGAATGGATTGAATGCTGAGACACTACCACTGTTACCACCATTATTTCCAGATGTGGGATGAGATTGAGAAAGATGACCTGATGGTGGTGGTGGAGGAGGAGGAGGTGGAGGAGGTGGAGGAGGAGGTGGAGGTAGACATTGTGGAGGTAAAGAACTTCTTGGTAGTCCACCCCATCCTTGTCCACTACTCTGATCAAGACCCAGATGCTGCAAACCTGTAAATTTTATAATAAAAAAATATTCATTAAATCTAATGAAACATTTAATACATAGTATTGCTCAGCTTTAAGAATTGAAGATGATTTAAATTAAAATCATCAGCTTCAATAAAAAAAAAAAGAAAAAAAAGTTGATAAATAAATGGGCTATGAAAAAAGGATACAGACAACTCGATCAATATAAAATTATATCATCATCTGTATAAAACGATTTAGTGAAAATTTCATTTAAAAAACTTTCGATGCTAGGCAACTGCTGTCCGCGACCAAAGTGCGCGGTGTGTGTGGTGGGTTGTGTGGCCTCAATGTGTATGAGAGTGTGGCATCACATCAAAAAATGAAAAAAAAAAAAAAAAAAAAAAAAAACAAAATACACCAATCTATTGCCCCACTACTGTAAACTTTTGCAAAGCATTGATGATGAGAAACATAAGGGGTATATCATCGAAGGAAAAAAAAAAAGCTCAATATGCTGAGTAAAAGAGAAAAAGAGATGGCAAAGGTGGAGAGATTTCTGGTAAAGAGTTCAAGGGGTGGTTGATGCAGGTGATGGAGATTTTTCAGTAGAAAAATAAAAATAAATAAATAAATAAATAAAAAAGAAAAATCAGGGGAAAATTCTGTATTAAGGGTAGGGTAGAAAACCGAGTCACTGGCGCGTGGGCGTTGCTCGCGAAGATTGCGGCCAGCTGGATTGGCTGGCCGCAAACCCCTGCAACGAGCTTTCGCTGGTCGTTGAGAGAGTTGCAACGATGAGGGGAAAAGCTAGAAAATGTAAAAGCTTCATAAGAGTAAGCGAGAGATTGATAATAGAAAAAAAAAAAATAAAGCACAGTATGGAAGTTGATAGAGTTAAAGGGGTCAAAAAATAAGTGATAAAAAATATCACTTGGAGCGCTGTTGGTGTATATACAACAAGGTGCATGTACTGTGCTACAGAGGGCGAGTATGACAAGAGAATAAAAATATACACATATGATGCAAGTTTAAAATTCTTTTTAAAAAAGCTCATGTTTTAAGCTGCACAGACTGGCAGTCAGAGGACACCGCTATCTCGCGCTTGTTATGCCACACACTGGACCATCACTATAATCACCACACCAATATATTTATACTTTAAACTTTTTACATATATATATTATCACCACTACGAACACCATTTATATACAATCAAAGTTTTTATGTTGTTGGCAACTTTATGAGGACATTAAAAATGCAACGGGATATTATTATAAGCTCATACAAAAAAAGGTGCTGAGTCGAAGGTTTCAAGATGATGATTATATTTTCGAAAAATTTATTTGAAGAAAAAAACAACTGAAACCATTTAACACCCAAGATTTTAAATCACAAGTCAAAGATGATAAAATAAAACAAAAATAGATAATGTAAGAATGGTAGGTGATGGTAGTGGTGAATATCCAAAGAGGTGGGTGATAATTCCAAAAACAAATGAAGACTAATGAGTAGAAAGGTAAAACGACAAGGAAAAGATAAAGAGATAGAAAGAGGTGGACACAAAAGGGTTTTCAAGGAGCCAAAAGTTCGACCCCTTTAAGAGAGTGAGAAATGTTGAGCTTAAATGTTACGGCTTTTACATAAAGAGAAGAGAAAAAGACTGAAGAGAAAGTGTATGTATATATACACACTTGTCTTCTAAAGGTACTGCTTTTACTTCCATTATATGTATATATGTTCACTCCCTTGTTCAACTCTTCTACACCCCTCAATTCTACTGAACTTTGTAGGATGATGTATCATCGTGCAGCATGTTCAAAATGTGCGCCTGAGGGATTGTGTCTGTGTGTCTATGTATGTCTTTAACCCCTGATACGAGAACACAATATATATAAAGTACCTTGTAAAATTTTATTAATTCTTTATACATCTTTTCTTTTTTTTAAATGCATTTATCAATATATTTTTTTAATAATATAATGATTGATTTCATTTTTTTTTCTCTCTATTCTTTAATAAAAAATATATACTATGCAAGCTTGGCAATACTTTAACAAAATGACATACAATGACTGCTTTTAATCTGTTTAAAATATCGACAATAAATAGTTCTTTTTCTTTCAATTTATTAACTATTCCTTGAATTAAATTTTAATAATTTCTACCTTTTGATTATGTTGGATAAAGTATTGTTAATTATTTTTTAAATTTACTGTTTGAATATGTTAATGAAATCTGTTAAAGTACATGATAAATTAATTCATTATTGTATTGTATCTCCTTATTTATATTCAAGTCTATGCAAAGTGTTTTTTCATAGAATAAACTAAAGGCGTTAACCCCGCATATTGTAAATTTAAAACATTTAACAATTCTCAAGTTCGCCCTTCGATGTATATTTTTCTAACTCATTTGCTTAAGCATTTACGTTTATATATTATCTTCTTTAAACACTTGGTATTATGAATTTTGTATCTTTATTTTATATAGAGTTACAATGTGTTGCATGGTAACCTTTTGTCACTATGCTTACATCTCAACCCTTGCATTGTATACTGTTGGCTTTGGTTCTTGTATATATTTTCTCTTATTTTACTTAGTAGAACATGGGTGTCTTTGCACAAACACCCTTCATGCCAGTTCTTATTATCGCCTCGTAGCTACCCCTAAATGCCATTTTCAAAACTTTCTAAATGATACAATAAGTAGAGACGAATAGGGCAAAAATTATTGGAGAAAAAATAATAATAATTGACATTTAGGCACTAGTTTTATTCAGTTGAAAAATCAATGAGGTTATTTATATTCTAAACTTGATATCCATAAAGGCTTGATATATATCAACTAAATCATGACGAAAATTTGAAAAATCGTGAAATAATTTTTGCATAAACTCTATCCCCTTCGAAGGAAAAAAATAATAAAAGTTTCAGTTCATTTATCGGTCGGGTGAAAAAATAAAAAAAAAGTTCATAGGACATATTGGCTTTTGTGGGTAAAAAGAAAATTATTATTTACAAGAAAGTGATCATTAAAGTTTTAAAGAAAAAAAAAATAAATAAATACCTAATGAAATTTAAGAAAGCCCGCGACAGTTTTAAACTGAACGTTTCTAACAAGTTTCCCTAAATGAGGTAAAGGCCACCTTATTGAAACAGGGGTTGCGATTTTTACGGTCTCAACCGCCTGACAGAGGCTGCTTAATTGACAAGGTGGAGGGTTTTAAAGCAAAAAAAAAAAAATAAATAAAGTAAAATGAAAGAAATAAGAGGCAGTGGTGCACGCGGTGTTCTTGTTAACTCGAATACTGAGGCTGCCGCGATTTTTCATCCCCCTTGAAGTGCTAAGGATGAAACTGACGAGATAGAAAAGTGAGCAGCAAGCCCAGGGTGAGCAAAAAAAAATAAAAGATCTAGCACAGTGATGAGGGTGAGCTTTCTCGGACAATCTCGAGAATGATCTTCAAACGTGACTTGATTTTTTTTTTTTTTCTTTCATTTTAACTTTTCCTTGGCGTATTTTTTTAAAGCACTTCAATCCCCATGACAGAATCATTTTCTCATCTCAATTTAACTAACAACAGATGAAAAAGTAAAAAAAGCAGCTCACAGTGACTGACCGTGTTTTAATTTTACTTTTTCAATTTCTAAATGTCAACAGTATTATTTAAAAATAAGAAAAAGTTTTTTAAAAATAAATTATACAAAAGACACTGATGTAAATAATAAATTAAAAAAAGTAAACAAAAAGTTTATACTTATTCTGTTGATGTACCATTTTACATCAGACATCAGAATAAAATATGTCAATAAAAAAAAAATCTTGAAAGACGTGTTTCCTTGGTGACTAATTTTCACGATGAAAATAGTACAGTAAAGCATTACAAATAGAAGGGTAGCTAAATAGAATAGTGAAAAGTAAAATAATTCAAGTGAGAATGACAGAGATGTAGAATAAATAGTATGAGAAATTTTGCAATCGAGACATTTTAGGGGTGTTGAAGAAAAGGACTATTCTAGTAAATATATATACCTATATGTTGCTGGACCTTGTTGGATTCCTTCGACCCTTACAACGAGTAGGAAACTTCATAAAATACCAGTAGCTACCCCAACTTGCTGAGGTAGGCCAAACGAAATTTAATAACATCCCCCTAGTTACACCTCAATAGGCACCTTAACAACCCTGGAGGTCTTCCATCTTTCGCCTTTCTTGCCAAGCATTTGACACCCTTCCTCTTATTTTTTATATTTTTTTTGTGTTCACCTCATCTCACCTCATCGACCCTCTCTCACTCAATGCTTCATTCTACTTGCCTTATCAACTATCCATCCTACCTACTGGCACACGGATATCTAATAAACGACCCTTAAAGAAAATCACCCTTCATATACCAACGATATTGCCCTTACTTGATTCTTTCGTCTATACACTTGATTGTGTGTTTTTTTTTTTTTTTTTTAATTTTTCCTTCTTTATGCGCGTAACAGTGGATATTTAAATTTACAAGAAAATTTATATTTGAATTATATATTTTCAATTCAGATATAAAATTTATTGAATTACTGACCCCTTGGTGGACTTGATGGTGGCGGCATCTATCTAACTTCTCGTTAAGTTTTATTGCGAAAGGGTTGAACCAGTATGTGGCGCCATATGTTCCAAATTGGAAGTTCGTACAGAATAAATCAATTAAAGCTATATCGTTGGTTGTTTTTTATTTCAAAAAATGTTCATCAACTTTTGATCAAATAAAAAATAAAAACTAAACACTCCTAGGTAGAAAATAATGTCAACTCGATTGCCATTATTAAATTGACATTATATTCTACCTGGGCTAAAAAAGATGTAATTATTGTTCATCAATTGATGAGAATTTTTTGATTTATAAAATTATCAAAATAATAATTTATTATAGCTTTATTATTATTGAGATGATTTTTTAAAAAATTTTTAAAAAACTAATGATATCTAAACCAGTGACAGAAAGAGAAATTCATGAAAAATAAAAATGAAAAAAAAATATCAATGGACTGGGAAAACACAGGCCTGGATGACGTTGAAATCGGGCCAGGGCAGAAGCTCCGTTAAGCCGCTTATCATGCCGAAACAATACACTGTTGGTGCACCAGTATCAGTTTGGTCCCTCTTCACTTGAAAATCCTCTCCAACCATACCATCATACTATTTCTCGATCCTCTTTCATACCCCTATTCCTTCACCCCCATTCCATAACTATGTATACATAGTATATCAATTTGAATAAAAAAAAAAGCTCTAAAGCTATAGTTTCATTAAAAATTGTAAGCTTTTATTTGAGTCTGACTGTTATACTCATTCAAATAAAAAAAATATAAATAATGTTTTTTAAAATACAAGTAAATAAAATTGGCTTTTTTTGTCCTGAAATTATTAAAATCATCACAATTTTCTCAAAGATATTGTGGCCAAAATTATCAAGTGTATCTAAAAACTTACTAGTTTCTTTTGGGAAAATAAAATTGAACTTTTACTTGTATTGTTTTAATGAAAAAAATTAAATTTAAAATACAAGATTTATGACGAGATAGACGAGAGTATATAAAATATATAAATAAAGATGTAAAACAAAAAGGAGAATATGCCAAGCTTAATCAGTATATTTCCCTACTGCACAAGACGCCTTTCGTGAAAACTCAATTTTGAATCTTTCAGGGTGACTACACACAGACACACAGTTTGCACAATTTTGACACCCTATCTCATGGTGGTATAACGCAGGAAAATCAGTAGGCATCAAGTCACTATATAGATGAACAAGATACAAGATACTTGTGAATAATATAGCAACTGATAAGGACAGTAAATATATTATAGTGTAAAAGGAAAGCTATGAGTAAAGGGAGATGTGAAGGTGGTTAAGGTTTTGAAACTTCGTTACCTATCGACGCCCTGAGACTTCAACAGAAAATGATGACGACAAAGATGGTGACGAGGACGACACGTTGCAAGCTTTACTAAGGTCTACCTTTTCAAATTAAGCATATGTGTGTGTAGCTGTCTGTGTATATACGTGTTGATAAGAGGTTGAATTTACAAAGATATATTTACATGTATATGGAGTGTATCTATCCATCAGTTTATTAGATATTTGAAAGAGATTGCTACTACTTACCAGGTAGTTTGAAACCCAGTGGATCTTGTGGATGTCCAAAGGGAAAATGACGAGGTCCAAAGTGATAAGGATGAAATGCCTGATGTCCTGAAAAGGTACCTTTATTTAAAGAAATAGTAAAACATATTGTAAGATTTTTTTTATTATTTTTAAAAAAGCTATTTTTGGTTTATTTATTTAAGAAATTTTCAACATTTTTTAATGATCTTTCAGCAATTGAAATAGAGAAAAAGGATTGTTGAAAAAATCCCAATAAATGTCAAGTGGGAATAATGAAAAATAAAAACTGTTATTTACTCGTTTTTGATCTTGGCTCTCTTGGTCCATCCACAGTAACTTTAATAGCTTTTGAGAGTGTTGCAACTTGTGGTGGTGATGTCTGAAGCATGATAGTTAGTGTAAAGCTTTTACCTGAAACATACATAGTGGATAATTAAATTAATTATCAACATAATATGAAGAAAGTAACTGGGGAAAAAATAAATAACAAAACAAAAAAAAAGGGAAAGAAAATTTCATATTATTATTAAGTGTAATTAGGTTAGCCAGTGAGTGCATCGTGTTGCTCGTGTTTAAATGGCAAGTGGAAAAAAAAAATAGCATATATTTCTCGGGGTTTTAAAAAATAAACGAAAAATTATTTCCCAGTGGGACTATAGCTCAACCGCGCAACGAATGAAAAACCATAAAAGTGCGGGCAAACCTTTGGTTTCTCGGTGTTTTACATTTTTATTATTTAAATTTCATTTCTCGCCACCATGAAAATCACGCTATTATATTATTTTTCTTGAAAAATTCAGATAAACATTTGCAGAAATGATTTTCAGAAATTTACCAATTTTTACACAAAATTTATAATTTTATTTTCACCGCAATTTGTCTTTTTATTTTTTAGCCTACAAACAAATATTACGTTCAAAAAACAGTTCATTGAACTCAATTCTTTGTACATTAAATCAACACTCTTGTTTGTATTTATTTTGATATTTTTTTGTTCTTGTAATTTTCCATAAAAAGACAAATTTATTCAATGACAAGAGAATAAAAAAAATATATATTGTAAGCAATGTTGCGTGTCATACGACCAACGAAAACAAAACACAAATGTGTCGGAAATAAGGGGATGAAAAAACAGGCGCCACTATGTCGATATTTGACAACCCCCTCATCTTGAATAAATATATTCACTTCTACCTCATCCACCACCGTTTTAAACACTGAAATATGTTAATTTACATAATTCAAAAATAAATACTGCATTTATAGAAATAAAAAAAGCTCAAAAAAATTTAGAAATAATTTTTTTTTCCCTTTTTTGTTTTATCAATTAAAAATATTTTTAAAATAATAAAAATTCAAAGAGCATATTTTTATTATATCCAAAAAAGGCATTTATAAATTATTTTTCAGGTAATCAAGCAATAATTTTGTATATAAAAAAATAAAATTAATAAAATAAACTGTAGAAAAATAAATGGCTGGAATTTTATGACGTGACAAAATACTTAAAGCTTGCGACAGACGATATGACGCAAATGAGCTTTTTTTTTTTTTTTTCTTTGTTATGTATACAAATTATTTTTGTGTATGTATTGTGTTACATGTGAAGAGATTCGTAAAGTGGGTAGTTTTATTTTATTGACGAGACGAGATCACTATAGGGTCACGACAAAGCTCTGGCTTTTTATGGTTTACCACGACATTTAACGGTTTTACTGCCGACGCCCAACGAAAAATATCAAGAGTTAAAAATTCTTGACATTTTAAATTTATGCGGAAATGAATAAACTATTTTCTATTATTTATCGATTTTTTTTTTAAATTTATACAATTTTTTGAAAAATAATTAAAAAATAAAATATATATTTCAGCTAATTATCCTAATTATTCTTTTTTTAATTTTGTTGAAGAGGAACAGAAATAATTTTTAAATAATAAAAAATGACTTTTGTTTTGACGAAAAATTACATTTTGTTTTTTCCAATTTTCATTTTCTTAATTTTTTAAATTATTAATTGATCATTTAATTAGTTTAAAGTGTCGCAAACTTTGATTGAATCACCATTAGAAAGTATAAAATCTTAAACAAGCTGTAAATTTATTGTCACCGGTGATGTCATGAACAATCTGTATAACTGTCGTTGAAATTGAGGTAAGGGTAGGTTTATTTTAGGGTAGTGTTTATGAGACATAATGTGTAACACGCTGGAAAAATCATCTTATTTCCTCTTGTTTTGTTGGTATCGGGGGGACTATCACGTCAATTTGTCTACGAAATATTTTGACACAATAATATTAAAAATAAAATTCTAATAATTAATAAATGAAAAAATTAATTACACAAAACATAATCATTAAAAATTCCAAAATTCTCCGTAAAATATTTCCTCATTATTTATTTTCAACGACAAAAAAACGATAGAATTTCAATTTAAATTTTTAATATATACATTTCTTTTTTAATACAAAGTCTCTATGAATTTTTTTTTCAACATATGCCGGCTTGAAAATTTATAGATGGTTGACATGAAAATGTTTAAAGTTTATTCAGGGATCATGCAGTGTTAAAAACTCCCTTGTTTGCTGGAGAAACGAGACCAAGTTGAGCCGTCGGAGGGATTTTTTACTCGACAACTGGGATCGTTACTCAACGAGTGTTTGTACTGTTTTATGATTCTGACATTTTGACTACCGTAATCACTTGTTCATATGTGTGCAAAGACGTTTAGTATGTTTGCTGACTTAAAATCGCGTGTTGAAAAAGAAAAAAAAATACTCCGTCTCTTTATTTTAGTTTATTTTTCACGTGTTAATTCTTTTTTTCACCCTTAAACATACCCTCGACTTGGAAACAGAAGGTTTTCACTGGGAAATTCGGGACAAAAATAATAACGGCTTATATCCACTACTTGAATATAAATAATGTTTTTTTTTCTTCATAAACATATGGAATTTTTGTGTGAAACATTGAGAAATTGAAGAGATGGAAAAAGAAGAAGCTTTTGTTATGATGTCTAATTAAAAAATTAATTTAAAATAAAATAACCGTAAGAATTTAATTGACAAGGAGAAAATGACAATGTTAGTCAGACATTTATTCATGAAAATTTATGAAAAATATTTATAACACATGCTTCAGTAAAAAAAATAAATGTAGATCGAATAATATCGTATAAATTTATTGATGCAAAAAGGTAGAAAATTTGTCGTCGTAGATGTAAAAAATAATATAAATTAATAATAGATGTAACAAATGAAAAAAAAATATAATTTTAAAAAAGCAAATCAACGTTTTCTGTAGAGCTGATCAGGACATTTGAAGTAGACGGCTAAAAATAATGTTTAATCGGTAGAAAAAAAAATCACAGAAAACGAGAGAGGGTGCAGTCATCCGACGGAGAATATACCCGACTCACCACCCTTAACTTACTCGGCCACTTGAGAGGGTGGAATTTTTTTACAATTTTTAATTGGCAAAAAAAAAAAAAAAAAAAAGACTAATAAATATAATAATAATGTTTGAAGAAAAAAAAAAGATAATATACAAACTGAAAAAGATATCAGGGTAAATCTACATGGAGATAAAAATTAATGTGGTCATGATGAAACGGAAATTTTCATAATGAAATGGCAAATAATTTTAATAATTTTTTTCTCTTAATACTATTCCAAGAATTAATTAAAATTAAAGATAATAATTTTTTTCTTTTATTGTTTTTATGTAATTTTATGTTTAATTTTTATTTTTGAGAAAAAAAAAAACTGATATTTTTCTGTTATTTTTTCCGATCAATTTAGATTTTAATTACTCAAAAAAAATTATTAGAAAATAAATGTGACGAGAATATTATTCCAACTATTCTAAAAGTTTCATTTCACATATATAAAAATAATACGGAAAGATAAGTCGGATGGAAAAAGAAAAAAAATTCTCTTGTCTGACCAAATAGGCAGCTATACTACTGAAAAAAAATATTCATCTGTTTTCGCTGTTGTTTTTTTTTAATTTTTCGAGGCACTGAGAAGAAAAAAAAAAAAAAAAAAAGAACAACACGGGAGAAAAAACATACTGGTGCCCACCCCACCAAGTTATCAGCATTCCCGACGGGCTAAGGATTAACGTCAACTTCCGACGTTCTCATCGGAGAGTCACGGTAATATCGTTTTTTTTAAAATAGCAAAAGAGTGTGTGGTATAGCCCAGAGAATAACATTCTTCAAGCATATTCTATTTTAAATAAAATAAAAATACAACAAAGACAAAACAGTTCTCTTCGGATTGGTCATAAAAACATTCCCATAAATACTAGTATACCTGTTAGCATAAAATAAAATCAATAGTTACTCAAAGACAAGTACAAGATAAAATAAAATTAAAAAAATAAAAAATTAAATCCAGATATATTGACAAATGTAAATCCTGAACTACGAGTTTTCTTCTATTTTACAAAGCTCTCGATAAGTTAAAGCATTTCCGTACATATAACTTGTATTTTTATTAATTTTTATTATCATGAAATTTATCTATATTAATACATAAAATAGGGATTAATAAAATGTTTTATTTGATAAAAAGTGATGAATGTTTTGATGAACTTTTAGTGACTAAAAACTGCGAGAGAAAACAGTTGGGCTCTTCTTTTTTTTTTGCTTCAAGTAAAATAATATAACTCATTTTCTTCGTGGCTTGTTAGCGGTCAACTGGGGTTTACCAAAGTAAGTTTATAACTTTGTTGCCAAATTAAAATAATAATGATATGAAAACTAATGGAAATCCATTAAATTAATTTTCTTGAAAAATATTTTGAGTTTATTTGTAGGAATTTTTGTATGATCTATTGGTATCTTTTACTCAGGTAAAAAAGTAGTGGATTCGTTCAGAAAAAAGCCTAGATATAGAAAAAGGTGATGAGAAAAAAAAAGAGGTAGAAAATTTAGAGACAAACCATATTGCCAACAGAGCTTGGTAGTTAAGGGCTGCCGTAATGCAGTAATGAGAGCTTACTGCCATGGAAACCAAAGCCGCTTATCAGCCAACCACTCGCTTGATTCTCCACGTTATTTTTTTTATTTATTTTTGCCCCCCAAATATATACCTATTCAGAATGTTTATCTGATCCTCGCTTTACCGGTGAAAACAGAAATAAATAAATAAATAAAAATACAAAATTTGCTCGTGAATTGTCTCCAATATAGTATTTTCATGGAAAAATTTTATTCTTAAATTCTAATTTGAGGAAAAGATATTTAGATCGATTTTAGAAATATTTCAATATCATACTTTTCAAGAATGCATTAGTATATATATGATGATTTTTTTTTTTTTTTTTTTTTTTTTTTTTTTTTTTTTTTTTTTTTTTTTTTTTTTTTTTTTTTTTTTTTTTTTTTTTTTTTTTTTTTTTTTTCTTATTCCGCAATTTACTTTTTCAATTTGCCATAAATAAGTAGAATAACGCCCATCTCGTTAAATGCGTATACTTTCGTGACTTTTTGAAACTTTAAACTCATATATAACCAGCATCAAATCAACTAACTGTGCTGTTTATTTAAAAATGAAAAAAAAAAATATATGTAAAGCTAAAATTATCTGTATGCTTAGCTTTTATTTATCAAAAGTATTTTTTTATATATTATTAAAGCTAAAAAAAAAATCAAATATAGATAAATAATTTTAATAAAAAACATAAGTATCACTTCAATAATTTGAATGATAAAATAATCATCAACAGCTTTGCTCATTGAATATTGAAAAATAAAAACTATTCAAGCAGATTTTGCTAAAATTTATTTTTCAATTATTTTTGAATAAAAAATCTGGTGATTATATTTATGTCAAAGATTCAAGATTCAAATAATTGACAGCAGAATTAAGATGTAAATTAAAAAATCTCTGTGTCCATCATGATATAAAAAATAAAAAAAATAAAAGTAAGAAGTAGATCACCCCTGATCATCAAAAAAGAAACGAAAGTTAGTTGATTTATTTTTTCCCTTTCTCATTCCCTTGCCATTTTCACTGACGTATTTGCAAGCTGAATTAAAAATGAGAACGAATAAGGACCTCGAAGTGCTTAATTCAACTGGAGGTGGAGTACAACCAAAAGGACATTGATAAAAAAAAATATAAAAAAGAGAGACTAACATTAATGCAAAACCATCAGGGACAACTGAATGATTTATAATATTTACTGTACGAAAAAATTCTATTAAAAATACAAAAAAGATGAAAAGTAAAGTAAAAAATTTTAAATCTTACCTCGACCACTTCTACCAACAAATCTGAGATCATTAAATTTGGCAACTTGATTTTTCATAAGAGCTGTACAATTACGTAATTCAGCGCAACAATTTTCATCATTACCAGCACGTACAGTTACCAATGTGCCATCACCAACATCACCAAGTGCAACAACTTTGAATGCATTTGGAAGTGTTTTATTTGATCGCCAATGACTTGGCAATACTGTACATACCACGTGTGGGCAACCTAAAACATTCCAAATAGAAAAGAAAATAGTGTAAATTGTTGATTCATCATCTCGATGTTGAGCAGAAAAATAATTATTAAAAGATGTTAATTAATAATTAAAAAAAAAGTCAATTCACCAACCTGTTTTAACAAGTTCACCAGGATGTTCAGCAAATAATCCATCGAGTGTTCTTTCCGCAAGTATTTCAGCTGTCAATACATAATCAGATGCCTGATTATTATTACTTGTTGTACTTTGATTTGTTGTATCACTTGATAAATGCATTTTACGTTTTGACGTTGTTAATTTTGTCTTACGTAATCTTGATGTTGCTGGTTGATTTATTGATTGATTAGTCGAACGTGTGACACGTAAATCTTGATAATCAATGCCATGAGGATTTTCCTCAGGACAAACATCTTGCAGAGGATTCGTCATGAGACCAAGATCATTTACCACTACTCTTTTTATAATTATCTATTTTTTAATTCAGCTTAACTTTATGTACGTAATGTTTAGCACATCAATTTAGTATTTAAGAATAAATAATAAAAAAAAAAATTCACTAAAAGAACCCCACAAGAAGATCAGCAAGACAATCCGCTTGATCGTTTCACCGCAAAGACACAAAAACACACACAGATTTTCATCTCCCTAAATCCCTAAATTAAATTTATTTGTATTTTTTTTTTTTCTTCTTTTTTATCTTGAAAGATTTGACTGTATTTTGTTGTTCGAATTGCCAATACCTTCTTCTCAAGGATACTATTTTTTTTTTCCTTCACTTTCTTTTTCCCCCTTTTATTTTATTTTTTCTTCTTATTCGTTTCTTGTTATTTACTTTTTTCTTTTCTTTTGCTTAAATCCAAATGCGTATATTCCGTAGCCGATCTGTTCCTTTGATCCTTATTTCATTATCTCGATACTAGGGACCGAAAGCTGGAGCATCCGTTTGCAAATTCTTTTTACTTATTCGTTGTGTCGTCGTTGTGTATTCTCGATTGCCAAGTCGCGGAGAAAATTCGCTTTATTGAAATCGACTGTTGATATATATACAAGTTTTGGTATTTATTTTTTCTTTTATTTTTCTTATATGGATCCCTTCAACAAGATGTATGCATACTTGGAAACTTTTACTTTTATTCATTCAAAGCTCAAAATTTGTTGATTTAATTATTTTAATTTCTTTTTTTTTTTACATTAAGTCTACTAAAATTTCAATTTTTGAATCACAGATTTATTTTATTTTCATAATCAACACTAAAACACAATTTTTATTTTAAAAAAAATTTTCACTATAATATATTCACACGAAATTTAAAAAAAAAAAATTTACAATAAACTTTCGAGTGTAAAATTTAAAAATTGATAAATTAAAAACGACATTTTTAAAAAAAATTTAATAATAAAAATGAAAATGAAAATTTTTTTGAAAAATTAATATCAGTATCTTCTGGTTACAGTTACAGTCAGGGTGTTTAACTCGCGCGGTCTCGTTTTGGGTTCGCGTGGTGGAAGGTGGTGGCGGCTTCTGTGGTATATCCGCGCGGTGTGGTTGCGGTGTATTTTTGAGGCCACACACCGAACCTCCCACCCGCTTTTCATCCACCGCCAGTCAGATGTCTTTTCTATTCCCCTCTGTACAGTACTTTTTGCCTTTTTGTAACTCTCTTTCAATTCACTAAACTATCTCTTTTCCCCCTAGTCACTTGCTTTTTAACCCCCAAAAAACACCTCTCTTTTTATACCCCTATAAATGTGTTTGAATCTCGCGGCGCACGACTCAAATACTTTATCACTGGTGGGAGCAGTTTTTCCAAGCAGTGGGGAAATAATATTTCTATCTTTTTTCATCACATTTATAACAAATTTTCATACTTATCAACTATTTTATTTCATATATAGCCCTAAAGTCCTACAGTATATTTTCCAAAAATTTTCCTAGTATTTTTCTATTTTTGAAATATTTTTACTCATCAATTTGACAACCGTAATACTCTCCTTTTTCTTTTTTCCAATAATCATCAATTACCTTACGTTTTCTTCGTCTACTGTTGTTCCTCATTAATTTCATCTATAAAAAATATAAAAAAAAAATTATTTAGTTTAAAATAAAATACATATTTTTAAAATTTAATAAAGATAATTGTGAAAAAGGAGAGGAATTTTTTTTAGAGTTTTACAAGTTTTTTGGCCAATGCTACTTTACTCGTTCCCCCACCCTCTGTTTCTTAATTTTTTTATCCAATCCTATTCATTCTCTAATTTTGTTATTTTCTCATTTTCTAAATTGCATGTTTTTTTCTTTTTTTTTTGTTGAATTTATTTTTCACTCTTACGATGTGTTTACGAGAGTAAGTTTTTTTTATTGATACAACTTTACTGTAAGCAGTAAAAAATTGTACTTTTTTGTTTCACAATTTTTTTTTCGCTACTTTTTTGTGATTTTTTATTTTTTTCTTGTTTTGATATGATACTTTGGACAATTATTTGAAAGAGTTTTGTAGTGGAATGAACGTCTCACGAGCAATATCAAAACGACACTGTTCACAGAATAAGAAGGGAAAACAAAAGACGAATAAAAGGGGCAGCTATATTCTCTTTTTGCCCCTTAAAACTCTCTTTTCCCCTGTTTCAACCAACGAGAGTTACGTTTAACACCAAAGAAATAGGGGTTGAAAAAAAAATGATGATAGAGGGTGGTGGGCAAAGAGAGAAAACGACATGACAAGCCAAAGAACGATAATAAACAATACAACACAGACATTTAAAAAAAAAAATAATTGTAAAATTTCTTTTATCATCGATGTAGTTTTCTTGTATTCATACTTGTCAATAGAAGGGAAAAAAAAAAAAAATATCCGAAAGAACTTTTTATTTTAATTTTGATAAGTCGTTATTAATTGACGTTCTATTTTTATAATTTTTCGTCAGTTGAATAAATTGATTCATCGCTTATAGCTAACTGGTTGTATGAAGCATCAAATTTTGAACCCCATCACTACCTCGACTCTCTTTTGAAAAAGCTACATGTGCATTTTGATAATCCTAAGCCCTTATGACCAACATCCTGGGTCACAAGAGCATCTAATTCATCTACCCTTTCAAATTGTAGCTTTCAAAATGACACAGATTGTGAGTAAATTAATAATAAAAATTATATTCAATCATAAACAAAATAATTATCAACTGAATTAATTTATTTGCTAATAATTATTCACTTTGCATAATTAAATAAATAATTTTTATGATATAAAATTAATTTTTATATAATAATTGTTTTACTTTGAGTGTTATGTATTAATTGGATTCATTAACGAAATCGTATCTATCAAGGGTAAACCAATTAGATCAATGATTTTCCGGGGTTTATTGTTTGACAGTTCTACTGGAGCATCCCAAACACGCCGGGTTTACCTGACCAAATTGTCAATAGCCCTTTACCCATTACCATGTCCATAACTGCAGCACATCAATTTTTTTTTTTTTTAAATTTTATTTCTCTCTCACTCTGTCAATAATAAATAAAACTCTCTTGTATTTTATCAACGACTCATAATTTTTTCTATCACTAAAAAAATTTATATAAATAAAAATTTTAAAAAAAATTTAAATACTTGTACATTCACTTCACAACACTTTTGTGTATAAAAATAAAAAAATATTTTTTAATTTTTCATTATTAACCACAATGTTAATTTTTATTTAAAATTGTTAATTAATAAGAGCATATTACTGATGAAATTTATGTCGTGATGTTAACCTCATGAAGGTGTCTTCTTCATCTGTTAATATAAGAAAATAAAGCTGAAATTTTTCGTCACTTAGAAGATGAAATGAAAATGCTTCAAAATGAATATATCTATATACAAGTGAATGCAAAGAAAGTGAGAATTAAAGGGAGAATCAAAAAAGAGGGTTGATGATAAAGAAAATATGCAAGAAGGAAAGAGTATGATAGTGATGATTTTGAAATTTAAGATAAGAGGTGGAAGTGAAAAAGAAGGTGGTAGATAAGTTCCTCACAAAATGTGAGGACAAAAATAGAGTAGGTAAAACGATGAGACACCGTTGGGCGGATACATGGAGGCGGGTCAGAATTTTTTTCATCATAAGGCGCATGCGAATACTTTTAAACCCCACCATAATTGTGCCCCTGAAAATTTTCTCCATATACCTTAGATGTTCTTAAAGACTTCTTAAGGGTAACTTTTGTCCTGCTCTGTAAATATTCATATATATATTTATAAACGAGTTGGAAAAGTCGTGCAAGAAAAAAGGATGACAGCTTTCTCAACCCTCCTTAACCCGTTCCCCTACTTTACCTTTTACCAAAAAAATTCAAAGCACAAAAATGAAACAATTTTCCGATGAATTTTCTTGGCCACAATGAGAAATTACTTGACCTTATTAAGGTATTTTTAGATAATTTAATTGATATTAAAATATAATTCCGTGTAATACCGATCTGACCCTAAATTTATCAACATAAAATTCAGTCATGTTGAAGTTAACGAGATTGCCAATATAGTGAAACCCAAAAGGTATTTTGTCAAGGAGTTTCTGGTCTGAAGGTGGTACCAAATCAGATTACGATGTCTTATAAAATTGCTTTGTTGTCATCATCCATAGGTATGGCTTCGCCTTAAGGTGTTCATCATGCGTGATCAAGAAGTCAAAAGGTATAAATGTATATAAAACTATGTCCTCCTTTTGTCTTTTATCATGTAGCATGATCACTGAAGCTTCTCAATATATTCCAACGAAAAAAGAAGAAAATTATCAAGTGAAATAGTGATACAGATAAATATAAAAAAAAGGCAAAAAAAAATTACTCAATAATGAAATTTAAAAATAAAAAAACGATATACCAATGAGTTGTTGATAGGCAAACACAAGGGGATCGAAAACTAAACAGAAAAAAAAATAATATCTAGTCATTTATTTGAAGAAAGAAAATAAATTGATGAAACTGGATAAGAAAATTTGTATTGAGGGTATATTACGAGGAGATGTCGTTGTGTGGAAAGAAAAATATGAAAGAAAATTACCTAGCAGTCATCTTATTATTTTTATTTTTACTTTTTTTCAAGTTATTTGGAGGTGGTGAGAGGTGTCGATATGACATATAGGGAAGAAAAGCAGCGTCGAGTCAACCCCTGGGGTTTATTACAAGGGTGGAATCAAATACACCGGGTGTCAAAAAATGAAACTCACCCCCTGACGCTGCCTACTATCCTTATTTTTTTATTTTTTATATTATTTTCTTTCTCTCAACCCCAAATGCTAGAGAAACAGTCGAGTAAAAAAAATATATATATATCAGCAGAAGATGGCAAACCAGTGGGGAACGTTAGAGAAACTTTATGAGCATATGAAGAAAAATTGAAATTGATAAAATAAAATATATACATCTATAGAATTTTCGTATTTACAAATTGAAAATAATGCATTTTCATAAATTTTTTTCATAGTAGTTATTTAGCCAAACATTTGCGAATAATTTGATTAGAAAATTTGAAATATTCAGTTGACATACCTCAAGTGACAAAGAATTTAAACAAAAAGATAAAATGTATGTTAGACATTTGAACACTAACGCAAATGAGAAAATTTAGTAAAAAAAACATCAGTAAACTCTTTCAGAGTATATAGAAAATCTTGGTTTTGTTTCTGGCAGAATGAGGGTGATACTTGAAAAATTTATACAGAAACAAGGGCCCTATAGACAACTTGTCACCCCATTTAACCGGCAGTCTCGTTTGTTGCGTAATCTTTAAGATCAGTAAAAGGGTTAAAAGTAAGATAAATTGTTAGTGAAAATATATTGTCATAATGTCTAAGTAGAATTAAAATAAAAAAAATATTAAATCCTCTGCTGAATAATTTAAAAAAAAAACTTTAATATATTATTGTTGCTTAAATTTTTATATAAAAAATAAAAATAATGTTAAAAAAATTAATGGTAATTTTTTGATGAAAAAACATGATAAAATAAAATTTAGAAAATGACGATTATTTTCCTGACTAGTATGTATTTTGTCAATGTGCTAAGGAGAAGAAGAGGGTGAATTAAAAGGGAGAAGAATAAACGAGTAGTGATTAAATATTATGACCATTGCAATACTGTTAGATGAATATTTCTACCAAAAACGTTACTTAGCATAATTAAAGATTCCCCAAAGTTTCAAAACCTTGTGGGCTCTTTTGTCCTATTCAATTCAAAAAGCTACTTGTATATAATTTTAAGACTGAAAATTTAAGAAATCCATATCATCGCTTTTCCAAAAACTACTAAGTTTAAGTAAAAATAATTATGTGATAAATTTTCTTGATATAGATTTTCTAGTGAAGAATAAAGTATGAAAATTGTTTGTAATCATGATTGAAAAAATATTTTATACTGTCAATGTACCAAGAGGCTATTCCTAGATCATTTCCATTTTGTCCTTGCCGAGTGGTATCATTTCCCAGGAGAGACGAGGGTCCTGAACACAGCTGGCCAATAGCCAAACTCTATCTATAAAAGTTGTACTTCGATATCCCAAATTGTGTCCAGCTGACTCGATCATGGACCTTATTATTCGAAGGCTAAACTCAAACAATACTAAACCACCTTGATAATGATCAAAAATTTAATGCACCTCAACTGGAACACAACTATTTTATGATAAAAAAAAAATATATACTCAGCAGGAGATGAGTCAAAATGTCTTTAAAAATATGTCTAAATAACTATTCAAAGTGGAACCACACAAAGCGTTTAATTTTTTTCTTGAAAAAAACACTGGAGCTTTTAATTGCCAACAAATTACACCCTTAAATTCATACACAAATCTACGACAGCTTTTACTGTACTGAATGAAAAAAAAATCAAGATTCTTTCGAGTTATAAATCGAGAGATAAAATAGTGGTTAAATAATTATATTAGTAACACGATGATGTGTACATTTCAAATGACTGTAGGTGAATATTTATTCAAAATAGGTGAGTATTACTTTACCACCATTGACATGCATTTCACATATATACAAATTGCAACATATATATGTTCAAGTTAACATACATGAATGTTGTCTCATGGGACGTGTCACAACTACCACGCAAGTACCCAAAGTTCCTGTTGCCTGATTTTGTGTGAGATGCCACACCGATCCCATGAGGGTAGTTTTAAAATTCAACCCCCATATGACAACCAAATAGAACTTCAAACTACACGTTTCTCATGTCAATCTATAAAAATCGATTTATACATTTACTAGGCTACTTTTTTTATATGTTAAAAAATATTAAATGTAAAAGTACTGTTGTTGTTGTTAACAAATAAATATATTTTTGATAAAATTTGACGTTTAATTTTTGATTATGATGAAGAAGAAAATTTAACAAGCTTTATAGAGAAATAAAGTCAAATTTTCATTGAAGGTTAAACCTCCAACATCTGGCTACGAGATGTGTCATGCTACTGTAATAAGCCATTACCAAAATCCCATTTCATCTTTCACAATTTCACCTTACGACCCTTGCCATAGTTTTGAACTCACACAGGACCAGCAATTTGATAAACTTTCATGGCCTTTTATTTCACACAAAACAGCATCAAAAATCCAACATTAAGTTTAAGAAGAGAAAAAAAAAAAATAAATAAACGATAAAATTACAAATTTAAAATAGAAAAGACATGAAAAAAAGTAGATAAAATAATGGTGACATATTATAGGCTAGTGGTAATATGCATGACATCCATTGATGTAAAATAAGGTATCAAAAAAATAAGAATTTAAAGATGAACATTTGTTTAGATGAAGAGACAGGGGTTGTTGGTCGTTTACATGCAAATAAGTATGGGGCTCATAACTTTAGAATATATAGAATAAAAAAAAATCTAGAAGATTTTAGATGAGATAAAAATAATACTGAACAAAAAAAAAAAAAAAAGACAACAAAAATAATAGTGGTACATTTGTAGTTAGTTCTGCATCAGAGATTGAGAACTGATTTTATGTTACGTCATGGATAACATTAAACCATAGCAATCACTGTTACAGCCACCGACAAATTTTAATTTAAATACAAAAAAATGATAATGGCTTAATAAAAAAAAGCCAACAAAACAAACTAATACTTCAGAAAATTTGATTAATAAATTGACAATAAATTAACTATTTTTTTGATTTTTTACTCATTAATTTCTCTCGTGTTATTTTTAAAAAAATAAACTTAAAAATTTTTTTTTTTAAATGAATTTTAAGCAATGAATTATGATGAATTTATTATTGTTTATTTGAATATAAATAATTATAAAAAAATTATAATAAATTAGCGTTTTTTAATGTCTCGAAAATTTTTTAGTTTTCCAACTTGTTGAAAATTGAAATTTTTATATTGAATAAATTGTGAATTGTTAATTCAGAGTTCAATGAACTTTGATGAAAAAAACGAGTGAATTGATTTGTTTTTTTTTAATTATTTTTTTTTAATCACATAAAATGCAGGCAAAACTGTCGAGTGAGTGCTAATCGTATCGATCTGCATGCACTCTTAATCCATTAATGAAGTTCAAATCCCCATTCCTCCAATCAGATGGTACGTTTTATTCCGGTTATCCGAACATTTTCTCTGAATCTACCATACACACTGATTTTACACACATCACAAACACATTTACACATTACAAATGCATTCAATCATTCCATGCACAGGCAGAGATATATATGAAAAAGTTTTTTCGTCTGTCATCAAAGTTGTTTGACTTGGTTAAATTGTCATTTGACCCTTTGGCAAAAAAAAAAAAAGGATAATCATCGTCCCAAAACTTTTCTATTAGATAAGAGTTTCTAGAAAATTTTTACTATCAAATTTCTATGAGCATTGTAAAATTGAAAATATAAATTACGATAAAATACAAAAGAAAAAAAATTATATTGACAATGCAAATTGAGTGAAATCTCTTTATCATTTTTAGTGAACAAGTGCGATAGAAGTTGGTGTGTTCCCCTCGGTAAAAACGACAAATTCTTCAAATATTTATCTCCACGACTTTTCAAACTACACTTGATTTTTTTTTTTTTTGCCACACCAACACTGTATGTTTATTTTTTTTTCTTGTTTATTTTGTCAAGTTGAGAGTGTCATACTTTCTTGACGTCTATCTACATATGACAACGTCTTGTATCACCAAGTATGAGACAAAACAATACCAGTAAAATAAAAAAAATTCACGCAAAAAATATGAAAAGTTGGACACTGAATATTTAAGTAGTCACAAGTGACATGAAAATTTTAAATAATTATTTGCAAATGTATTTCATTATCTATTTTGAAATTTATTTACACCAAAAAAAACATGTAATTTTCAATTATAATTCAAGTAGAATAACTCAACATTTAGTCAGACATTAAAAAAAATAAAAAACCAAAGTTTTTAAATTAAAAATAAAATATTATTAAATTATCAGCAATAAACATTTACTTTGAATTAAAATACAATTAAACTTGCAAACACCTTGATATGGTTAACCATTTTTTTTACCGATTTAATATTATCGAAATATCAAATTTAGAACTTTACAATGAACACTGTGCTATAGCCGCCTTCACTTGCAATTAATTTATTTTTCTTTGAGAAAACATTAATTGTTAAACTTAGATAAGCGGTCGTTATGAGAATGAGTAAATTCTACCACCAAAGTTTCCCCTGATTTTAATCAATATAACATGAATATGGATGCACAAATACACACACAGTGATGGAAAGACAGTTGAAAGTGTTTAGAAACTGTTGAGAATGTAGAAAAATAAATTTTAAAAAGAAAAAAATTAAAATAATGTTGACAACAAGACATTGGCTGATGTTTCTTAGATAGAAATAATTGTGACAACTGTGAAAGACAAAGATAAGGTAAAACTTGCACAAGAAAGCTGTAAGTGAATAGAGGGTAAAACTTTTAGTAAAATAACTAGGAAGCCAAGGCGTGTTTTTACCCTCTTGGGGATTGGGTTACCGTGATAATTAGAATGATGATTAGACAAAATAGGGATGACATGCCTCGTTGACCAGCTTGTCTCATTTTCAATCCCCCTCAAGTGTGGTCGATTGAAAATACCATACACTAAAACTCAATCAATTGACCCATTCAATTTTTATTTTCATTTTTTTAGCCATCACATTTTTCATCATTTGACTTTAACAATATATTTTTATATTTTTTAATAAAACTAAAAAAAACTACTCTTAAATTCTGGACATGTTTCAAAAAAAATTGGATAATTTTTTTTACTTGTGTCGAATTATATTTGGACTGTTAATACATGTACTTTGATGGATTCTGATAATACGACACGACATAATAGGACCCCAAAGGCCAGACCTTTTTATGTGTCTTTGTTTAAATTGGTCGTATGGTAGATCCCTGTGGGGACACTTGACCAGAACTACTAGTGGATCGTAAAAAAGACTTATGCTTGGACACGATTATTTCACTGAATATCTATATGTCTAGAAATTTTTTTATTTTTTTCATCTTTATGATCGTAAAAATAAAAAAATATATATATTACAACTCACTTTTATTTATTTTAGGTTTTTTATTTTTATTGCTTTTTTTTTTTCTGCCATTTAAAGATATATTTCTATACATGTATCTATTCAGTGGTGTTAAAAATATCAAAACACTTTAAAACTAGAGAAAAAAAAAGTAAAAATTCATGTAGTTTAAGAAAGTTATTCAGGCTACTTATGTGGATGTGTATTTATTGAAGCTGTTGCTGAGATTTTATGACCTTACTTCATTGCTGAAGTAGTTGTATAAGTTTTTCGAATGAATTTTAAGTTTTTTTTTTTTAAATGCCACCCTCGTATTGTGGAAAGGGAAAAAATAAAAAAAAAAAATAAAAAGATGGGGTTGCACGTTGAGGAACAAGTGAATATTTGATCGGTTCTCCGATGTTACCCCGAACGTCTCTAGGCTCACCTTGCCATATATACTTCTGGTGTACCTTGCAGACTTGCCCTTCTTTCCACCTTCCCTTTTTGTCCTTCAACCAACCCCCTAACCTCCTCCAGATGTGGTGAATTATTTAAAGGCCCTTAGGGACATTGCTTGCAAGTGAATATATGGAATATACATGGATATATACGTCATCAGCCTCGAGATTTTTTTAAAAATATTTTCGTCACTTTTCCCTCAGGACTTATACATATGTATTTATTTATTTATCAAGACATTACTCGTCTTCAGTTGATGGATGACACTTCAAAATTGAATGCGTCTTCATACAACTATTATACAAGTGAAGCTAGCAGCAAAGTCCTGCTTTTTAAATGCTTTACTTTTGTCTTTTTCATTTAGTGAAAATGACGAAAAAAAAAAACCTATATGATAATAGTATTCAGCGTGTTGATTTACAAGTAAAAAATAAAAATTCTTTATTGATCTCTTGGCAGAGCAATTCCTCCGACAATAGGCCAAAACTGAGTTATAAATTATTATAAGAAAAAAAGAAAGATATTGGAGTCGACCTAAGTGTGCTCATTTCATCGAATTTGTTGTGATATTATTTTTATAAATTTATTCACGTTTTGTTGACGGCGAATATATATTCTAAGCTTCATTTAAACTTAAATAATTGAATTTCAGTAGGACAAACTAGCTTGTCAAGTGCTGCTGCTATCGAAAGAGCCAAGAAACTCGTCGGCGCTTTTACCATTTGGTGATACGGAGATCGAGTACGGATAGCCAAGTTGTGTTGATTATCAACCCTGAGAAAATGCATCAGTAGATATTTTTTAAATTTGTCAACTAAATAGAGTCGGGTTTTAACTATTCTCGGGAAAAATTTGAACGGGAGCCGAGCGTTATTTTTCGCAAAAAAAAATCAATTTTATGTTCAAGTTTTAATTTCTGTAAAAATATAAAAAGAATCATGAATTTTATCTAGGCCTGTACTAATTACTATTCTTGACAATGTCCACGTGTTTATATTTATGTATTTTTTTTTTTTTTTCATGACATGATTAAGTAGCAAGTTGTACATCGCATGCCTGCACGAGTTTCCTCAACATACGGTCGAATTCAGGCCCACGAACAAGACTGGAATATCATAGATTCTCACATCATTGTCCTATCATCATATTTTTTCATTTCCAATCCCTCTATCTTTTTTTTTTTTTTCCTCTACAATCTACCAACTTTCAAGATGTTTTATTCAACAGCATCAACATTTTTATTTTTTTTATTTTTGATTCTCCTTCTACAGGGTGCAAAACAAACCTCAAAAAAAATTGCGGAAGCACGATTCACCATGTGAATATGAATTTATGTTTTGACCAATCATTGTATTTTACAATCGTATATAAATTTTATTTTCAACAATTCGAATCCGTTATTCATTATCAATACAATATATAATAAAACCAATTTACTCGAGACTCTTTCTCATTTGAATTAAACAAAAACGTATAATAAACGGAAGGAAGAAAGAAGAAAAGAAATTTAATAAAAAAAAAAATTCGTTAATATTCAAGATTAAAAATAAAGAAATAATAAAATTCAGCAGATGCAATGTTAAACCTCAATGTACGGGTCAATGTTAAAATATATTTATAGCCATAAACAGCCAGATGGCATAGCAGGTGAAATAAGATTAACTCCAAGATAACCGAGTATATAAAAATAATAATAATAATAGCAACAACAATTAACAACAATTTAAGAAAATAATTGTATACAAAATATAAAATGAAAATAAAAATTGAATAATAGTTTGCTATTGTGTTGACCACAAGTGGGACATCAAAAAAATAAAGGTAAGAATTAGCCAGTGTACATGTGACGTCTGCGAATAATTTTACAAATTTAATGTGAATAAAAATGAAAAAAAAATCAGCTTTCTTTTGTTGATAAAAATAAAATTTCCAAATAAGGTAAATTAATGTATCCATATGAGCAAACATGCATACTCAAAAAATATGTCGATTGTATATCATTTTTATGGTGGAAATAAAAAGAAAAAATTTAATTCAAAGAATGTAACTGTCCGATGTACTAAATGATCCTTGTATAACCTGGCACGCATCGTAAATATGTTTTGGCCGATGCATAATATAAAAAATAAAACTTCAAATTTAAATTTACTTAAAAATCATTAATTAAATTTTTTTTAATATTCATCGGTACATTTATAATAAAAATGACTCTATCAGTAACTTTTTGCTAATTAAATAAATTTTCCATCAACAAAAATTTATTTTTAAAAATTTTATTTTACATTCGGTGGATTCTTTGATGAACTACAACTATTCTGCCACGTGATGAATGAACTGAACGAAAAAAAATGAATTTAAACCAACGGTAGAACATCAATGACACAAAAAAATCGTGAAAACGACCGTTGAAGATTGAAAATTCTTGGTCTACGAAATATTATATATACGCATATGGCTCCTGTAGGTTTTTTAGATCCTTGAGATTTTCGTCGTTTGATTTAAAAAGACTCTAATATTTGAAGGAAAAAAAAAGAGAGATAGTCGATTTAGTGTGTTCAAATGAATCGCGTCATGGTAGGAAAAATATATGGTGAACACAAAAGGAAGGATGTCGATTGTGAACGCAGCTGGTTTGTTGCGTACGCGTCCTTGCCGCAAAAAAGACCTCAGAAATTTTTAGGCACAGGTCAAACACGTATGCTTATACTAAACATTTTTTTCTTATAAATAAAAATAATTGTCCATAGCAGCATCGTTGTATATAAAACGAAAAAATTCATAAAGAAAATAAGAAAAAAAAAAAAAAAGAAATCTTGGAGGAAAGAAAATACGACATTCCAAGAAATTTATCTTTTGAGTTTCCCGCTTTTTTTAAAGAACGTATTATTAAAGTCTTAAAAACGATTATCAAAAGTAAGCATCATATATACGGATGAAATAAAAATTCTAATTTAATTTTTTTCATTAATATAAGTTTGGATAAAATACCTTTTTTAATAATGACGAATTTCTCTTTGAACTTGAATCGTACGACTTCACTCTGAAAAAAAAAAAAAAAAAGTGTTGATATGGTTTTAATATTTAGCCCGAAGGTATAAGAAGATTTTAAATATTTCAGAAGCAAGCACAAATGCGATGGTCTCATTCAAAACCGTTCAAACTGGTTTTTTGCATTGCCAACTAATTTGATTGAAAGAAAAAAAAGTTTGCATTGAATTTTATGCACACAGTGTATGCAATTCTCCCTCTATAATCCCAACAAACTCATTTGTATTTCATTAACGATCCAATATCGATATAGCCTAATAACTAGATATCAAACTGACTCCCTAATAAATCATGTCCACCCGTGGTCACCTGTCAAATTTATCTGCTTACTCATTTATTTTTTTTATATATATTTTTTTCGAAGCACCTTTTCAAATATATATACCTAAATTATAAATGTAATTTAAATTCTTTGAATATAATTTTGACGACTTGATAGAAATTCGGAAAATACTATTTGTTTAATCATTAAAAATGATGAATTTATGTTTTCTTCATCATTGCAGTTTAAAAATTGATGTGCACCATTTGAAAATAAATGAATTCAAAATAAATAACAATTCGGATTAGCTGGGGTATTAAAAATTCAGAAGACGTGATGTTTTAAAAAAAGGAAAACTAATTAACCTCAAGCCAATAGTTGGTTTTTGACTTGGGACAATTATTTTATTGCAAAAATCAGCTGCAATTTCAAATTAAAAAAAATAAATAAAAAGAAATTTAAATGGCACGTATACGCTTCTTTATTTCCATTACAACAACATATATATATTGTAAAGTTGTTGATCAATGATGGCAGACCCCTTTATCATTAACCCGGAGGATATTTAATTTCGTTTGAAGGAAGGATAAAGGATAACATATATATATACGTATATTAAAGTGGATATATGTGCGGTAAAGTAATACGATACACATTGGCTTCGGCACGCGCGTGTGAACATTTACTGGATCCATGATAAAATCGCCTCTGGGACTTGCTGAAGACTTGGCTTACTCTTTGATCAATGAGAAATGTCTTGTGAAGCCCTTTGGTAAAACCATATCTCTTTTTTGTAACTGACAAGACGTTTCATCGTCGATATCACTTTCCAATTTAAAAAAACAAATATATATTTATAATTGAATAAAAATTTAAAATGCTAATTATAAATCTTCATAAAAATATAAGCAAAGTATACAAAACTGCATTGTAAATTTATTCTGCACTAAATATTTCCCATTGAAAAAAATATATGCCAACAGATATTCAACAAAATTAAAATCACCTCGATGCTGTTTTTTCACTTGGAATATAAATTTATTTGTCCCTTAAAAATTACACTGGATTGTCATTTAAATTTACCCTCAAGTATGTATACAATATGTGAATTATTGCAACCGAAATTTCTAGATTATTCTAAATATATATAAATTTTTCTGAGCACCACTGAATAGGGAACAGAAGGGCGCGTGCCAAGGGCCAACATCTGCCGCAGTTGGTTTAACAACACCCTCTGTTCTTTGCACTATATATATACGCATTTATATACATCCTATCATTTTATATATATATACAATTGGGTGTACATGAAAGTGTACTACCACCATCATCATCATCAACATCATCGAAAAGCTTTACAAGTATTTTATGCTGGGTAACCCTCACCATCCACCACATCACCGTTCCTATTCTACGCACTTTTTTCAGATCCGGTTACCGAAGAAAAAAAATAAAATATATAAAAAACACTTCCGCAGGAAACAGTCTAGATCACACTATCTGCATTTCACATTCAGTTTTTCTTTAAACCAAACTAAATATTCTCGAAACTCATCAGAAAAAAAAACATTATAATCTCATAGTTTGAAAAAAAAAATCGAAATTATCAATAATTAACCAGCAAAGACTGTATTTATGCTTTGATAATTACATAATGACATTTTTTTTAAGTGAATATGCAACTCATGCTTATTTAGAAAAATTTAATTTAAAATTTAAAACCTACAATTTTGGAGTGCCACTAATTTTTTTTTTTTTTTTTTAAAAGAAAAATACAAAAATTCAGAACGATCTGTATCCCTATTTCTAGGAAAACCTTCATTACTATTATTATTATTTTTATTATATATAATATGGGAGGGAAAAAGATCTGAAACAGATTTTAAGGGTATGTATTTCTGATCGGAATACCTGAAAGATGCAGTCTATATTTTCTTCAGCATCTTGAAAAAGAAAACATAATAATGAAGAATAAAAAATTCTCGACAGTAAAATATACAGAATGTATATTCAGCAGTCTTAATATTGAAATGAAAAATTGTTTATTCCTCTGGAATTGTAATGAATTTGGAGCCATTTGAAAATCGAATTACACATGTTTGTTACGATTATTTGCGCGCTGGATATTATCATCCAGAAGCTTCACCTTCATCAAAAGTTGATGAAAAAAAAAGCCCCGGGGTGTTTAAAAACGTTTATGCGAAAATAAAGCCAAAAAAAAATACAAGAGAAGGTAAAAAATTGAAAAAAAAATATTTAAAAAACAGCAGCAGTGTGTATAAGCTGTATAATAAAAAAAAATATAACGACGTTATACATATGAGTTTTAAAAAAAAATAAGGATAAAGGACATGAGAGGGATATAGGGCCCATCGAAGTTGATCGGGCCCAAACCGAATGTTACCGAAGATATATTTGAAGGTAGGTAAGCAGCTGCGAGTATATCCGCAGGGGCTGCTCTTATAACCGAAGGCAGTTTAGATTCAGAAAGAGAAAAAAAATATATATATGTATAAAATAAATAAAAAACCGAGGGAAATGTTTGAGTGAGTGAGGTGAAACGACAGGGCAACACCGGGCACCGGCAAAAAGCAACAGCAGCACCAGAGGCAGACGCGTGTGTTTAAATTAGTCCCGGCACAACTGTCGTTCAAGCAACATGTTTTTAAAAATAAAATTTTTAATATTATGCCATATAATGGTATCTTAATATTAATAATTTAATAATTTATTATTTTATTTTTTTCAAACAATTATTAATTGTATTTATCGAGTCAAGTTACACATAGTGATAATGAGTGAAAAATAGTTTAGTGAATAACAGTTTTTTTAACATTTTTATATTCAAGGAGCTTTTTGTTTTTCTATTTTTTGTGTATAATTATAAAATTTAATTAAAAAACGTCAAAATGAAAATTACAATTGTACTAGTTGCATTTGTTTTGGCTGTGGAGGCTGATCTTTTGGATCTCTATGTTCAACACATGGACGAAACAATGGGAACAAATGCCAATAAGAGACATCATCCAAGAGACATTGGCATTAAAAAATCACGAAATAAACGTAGCTTAAATGAAGATATTAAATTTGGAAATTATAAAAAACAAAGTCTCGATGTTGATGATGATTGGTGGATAGGAGATAAAAAAAGTTCAAAAAAACCACAGCTAATATCGAGAACAGATGGTCTTGAGCATCCAAATATCAAAGAAGAATATCATGATCCAAAGTTCCATGAATTTTTGAATGACGACATTGACATAGAGATGTTTGAAAATTTTGTGAGGAAAAATTCAACTGATGAAGAGCAGAAAGAATTAATTCCTCCGCATGTCAAAGATAATGATGATATTGATGCAACTAATGAGGTCAATGAAGCATCAAGTATTGAAATGTTGAAGAATAATGACAGTAGAATACCGAAAAAATTTATTTCATCAATGAAAAATCAAAGTGTTGATAAAAAATTAAATAGACACAAAAGAAATACTAATGAGGTAAATTTCACAAGACACGAGATGCTTGATGAAGACGGTGATGTTATTCTTGAATGGGATCCAACTGACAATGAAATTGTCACATTCAGGGTTACAGCTAAGACACTTGGCTACATTGGACTTGGATTTAATGACAAGAATCACATGAAAGGAGCGGATATTATTATCACATGGGTCGATGATCACTCCGGTACACCAAATCTTCTTGTAAGTATTTTTTAAATTTTAATTCATACATTAAAGACTAACAGATATGAATGAAGTTAATCGAAAATTGATCGCCTTAGATTTGATGCTTTTATGTACCGCCAAATGTAGACAAGTTTATGTTTTATTATTTAAATTATAACGTTCGTTTTAATAGTAAAATATTATCCTTTTTCATAAACGCAATTTGGAGTAAACTATTTGTATAGCAAAAAAAAATGGTAATTTTAATAAAAGTGTTGAACGTTTTCAAACAAAACATAGACATGAAGAAAAAAACTTGAATTATGACCAATAAAATTGAATGGCTTTAATTTGTTTAAAATAAATTGAAATAAATTAAAATCAATTTAAAAGACAATTTTGTGGTTCCAATCTGCTACCCAAAGTTTTGAAGAAAAAAAAAAATTATTATATCGATGGGGTTAGCCACAATTTTATGAGGTTTTTTCTTTTTTTTACATTTAAAGGTTTTTTTTTCTCGTACCTATATCTTTTTTTATCAACAATTTATATTTATTTATTATTTTTTTTATTCATACCAGAAATTTTTTAGCATGAATTTGACCCTTTTGCATTGAGAATAAATTTTTTTGGAACCTGTCTGCACAAAAATTTGTGTGCAAGTAAAATACACCATGTGTGTATTGGTTTTAAGTATAAAAATATAAAATGAAAAAAAAAATTAAAAGTAGAAGAATAAGTATTAAAGAAGAGAGGTGGAAATAAAAATAATAAAAAATAATATATTTGCCCTGAAGGAATAAAAAATCCAGGGAGAATTAAAGGAAGATTAAGAAGACGGTCGATGGAATGATGGTAGAATGAGTAGAGACGTTGGCCAGTTTCAAAGGGTTTTCTGTCGGTGTATATCTCATTGGTAGGGGTTAAATACAGGTAGAGGAAAAGAGAGACTTGGAGCCAAAATTAAATACTAAAAAATATACCCATGTGTCTGAAATAAAGAACGGCAAATCATGTGGGCTAAAATATAATCAGACTCAAATTCATTTTAACCGGTTGGTCCTGTCTCTTTATGTACGGTTTTAAGTCCGTTGATCGGACGATCGATTGTATTAATGAGGTACATTTAATTGACGCGACATCAAAGTGACAATAAAAGTCTTTTTAAATTATTTTAAATTGTTTTTATAATTAATTTATTTTTATTTATTTCTTCATTATTTATTTTTTTTTCAACTATTTTACGTATTATATTTGTGAAATTTTAAATATAATTTTTATTTATTAGCAAATTATAGGTAATTAAGGAATAAAAGAAATATATTTTTTTGTTTTTTTTTTAATTTTTAAAATTAAAGGGTAAAGATTTTTTTCTAATTGGTTCAATCGCATGTGATATAAAAAGTATTTGAAAAAATAAAAAAAATTCAAACACACGATGGAATAAAACTTGTTTTAGCACAGTGTGTGTTTCGTAAATTGTTATTTTATATTTTTTATTTTTTTTAATTGGAATTTGGCCCAAGAAAACGAAAGTGCTTTTGGGGTACATGTTATAATATACCTTAACATATATGTAGAATAAACGATCGTCTACAGTCCAAGAAGATTCAGAGAAGAAAAAATATTTGAAAAAATAATAATAAAAGGATTTAAATGGAAGGTCACAAACCACAAGAAGCATGTATAAATCGAAACTTCTTTTCTTTATTTACACCAACTACAAGCAACGAAAAAAAAATTTTAAAAATTAAAAAAAATCATGTACCTGGAATCCCTCTAGTCTTAATTAAATTTATTTCCATATCAACTTTTTTGAATATATATCTGATTATATTTTGAATTTAATTTTTTTCAAACTTTTTTTTTTCAATGTCTTTCTCTCGAGTTTGTAGATTTGTTGATTGAATAAAATTAATAAAAAATAAAATTAATAATAATCAAAAACTCTCCATAATCTACATATATTTGATTGAGATATTCGATAGGATAAATTTGTTTTTTTTACTCATGCAAATATTCCTTATGATTGATAGATGCGTTTGGGATATAAAAACTTTTTTTTCAATTCTCATCTATCGATGCGGAATTTAAAACGTTTTAAAAAATCAAATGAAGAATATCATTTTATTTTATTGACAGATCACATAGATGTTACAAGCTCTGTTCAAAAAAAATAAAGAATAGAGTAACGAAAAAGAGAAAGAGATTAGTAGTGACACATCAAAGATTAAAAAATATATAAAATCAACGAACACCGTTTCAAAGCAGAAAGATAGATAACGTCATAATAAATTCACTGTCTAAATTAACTAGCAAGGTATATTTTTTCTTCCTAAATAAAAATAATAAATAGAAGAATTAAAAAAAAAATATATTATTTCGATATACTGAAAGGCATCGTAATTGTACTCTTTTCATTGTTCGCAACTCAACAAAAAGCCCAAATTACACAAGTAATTACAAGCCCAAATGATAATAATAATAAAAAGCGTTTATATAAAAAATAAAAATTATTTCAAATTAAATCTTCGAGTATATAAATAAATAAATACAAAAAAAAGAAATTTTTTATAAAAATTATTTATAATAAAAATTGGGTCTCAAGTGTACCACGTGTATGATGAAACAAGACAAATGGTATTTACGGTTGGGCCTTAGGTCAATATAATATGTCAGTAATCTTTGAGTACCCCATTGGGACTTGTTATATATCCAAACAGCTAAAAATTGCACTTGTAGTTTGTGTATATATTTGCGATTGTTTTGTTTGTATATATAAAAAGAAGTATACATAAGGCCCCTCAGAAGGCGGCATCACACACAGTCGGAAGAAGATGATGAATAAAAAAAAAATTAAAAAGACAAGAGTCGTTTGGTTGTACGTATGTCTGTGTGTACCGCAAGATGAGACCCAAAGCACACACTGGACTTGGTAAGGCCCCCCGTCGAGCCGCGGGGTCCGTTCCTTTTTTTTTTCTTTCACCCGAGTCCAAAGATATAACGCAAAAAAATAATAATAAAAATATACTCAACAAATGCAACCCATGAACAAGATCAATTCTTTCGTTCTTTGATTTGTTTCTTTTTACGTTTTTTTTTTTTTTTCTTTTTTATCCAGTATTTGTCTTTTTTCCAGCTTCTTTTTTTCACTCTGTGAAATTTTTTTATGGTTTTTTCTTTTAAGATATACACATAGGTCCTTGCAATTTTGTCTTGATTTTATTTTTTCTTTCACGCTACTTTTAAACCTCGTACTTTTTTATTTTATATTTTTTGTATTCTTTATGTATATGGTGGCTAGGTGACGCACATTTACTCGTTCATCATTCTTTTCTTTTCAAAAAACACAATAATTCTATTCTTATAAATTTTTTATATACATATTTCTTATTCTCAAGTTCTATTATTCGGTAAGGCTCCGTTTTTTTGTCTGCTATTTATTATTTCTACTTTTTTTTTTTTTGCAAAGACAAGAAATTTGTAACTTTTTATAAATGGTCAACTAAAAAATTTAAAAAATAAAACAACTATTATTTAGCATCGAATATCTGATTAAATGTTATTTTTAAATTACCCTCGAATTAATCAAAAATATTTACTCTGTATTTTTCGATAAATTGCATATGAAATTCCCGAATTTTTTAATTTAAAATTTACTGGTATTTTTGTCAGGACAAAAAACATATCATGTCATTTAATAAAATTGCTAAAAGATGTGTTCTAAACCTTTATGAATAAAAATGGCAAAGTAATAAATAAATAAAAATGAAAATAATATTTACAGGGTAAACTTATTAACATACCTGAACCGATATTACCGTGACATAATCCAGCTATATATATTATGATTTACGATACTCGACGCAACATATATACACTGTCAATATGATCGTATAAAAAGGGTTTTTCATTTTGAATAAAAAAAATAACCAGTCAAGAAATCGAATATAAAATACATTCACCCGTGTAGCTACATATATTTATTCATTATTATGTATATTTACATACATACTGGCTATTTGTCCACGTAGCTTTGTGGCAATACATATAATTATTTCTCTGTGCACTTTGCCAACTCATACATGGTTTTTTGTCATTTCGCAAACATTATTTTACTGTTATAAAGCTGTAAATAAATTTAAATACAACAAAGTAAAGCCCAGTTGAATTCTATGCAACAATATTTTTGTCGTTATTTTATGTATATAGAATTAAATTTTTTTGCTCAATATTTTATTGGAAGTAAATTATTCTTCAAATACTAGTTATTTAATTGTTTGTATTTTTATTATTTAAATATACAATTAATTGAGAACGGATGTGACATCACGGATCGGTAGACACTTGTATTTCCTGTAAACGCTTTTTTTATTATTTTAGTATTTAAAATTATATTCAAGTCAGGAACACAGATCACTAAAACGTGCTGAATACGCGATTCTAAATAATGTAATTATTTGAAATTTTATATTTTTAAAATATCTAAACAGGCAAACACAGTAAATTTTTATTATTTGCAAGCAAATTTGCTCATTAAAAAAATTAAAAAGCTTTATGGTTTATATTAAATTTTTTATAAAAGAATCAAAATTATAAAGCTACTTATTTACATGTCATAATTTAATATATGATTTATTATGTCATTAAAATATTTTAAATACTTTGAAAATTATTTGGCTAGTCATGTTGATTTTGAAATTAAAATTAACAAAAAAATTATATATAAAAATATATAATTACGAGGAGATATTTTAATGAAAATTATAAAGCAGTGAAAGAGTAAAGTAATGAATACAAGAATAAAAATAAACACATAAAATATGAGGAGAATGAAATGATTATTATAAATTTATAAATAATAAAATGTTTGAGAGAAGAAAAAAAGGAAAAAAATGTTGTATACCTAACGAGAGCTTGCTATCATTTCGTTATATTTAATTTTGTTTTATTGTATTTATTTTTTTAAAATAATTTTTTAAAGAATGTACAGAGAATTGTACATGTTTGTACTAAAGATACTGATCCCTAGTGTCCATATAGCCATGACGCCCGGAACCGCCCCATAAGCTGTTGAGCATGACGACGGTCTGGCAATTATTTGGATTCATTACGCGCAGGAAAGGAACTTCTCTTTGGAAAAAAGAAACTTCTATATTCTCGTCTCAATCAGCCCTTCTCAATTTTACCCCTACCATTAATATTATATTTATATAAAACGGTCCCAGCAATTCCTTTAACCAAAAAACTTGATCAACAACAGCTAAAACATACTGCTCTTCTTTTTAAAAAACCCCAAAGACTGTTTTTCCGTTAACTCTTTGTCCATACACCCTTTTATTTATCCACAATATATAGGTACACTCACTGGGCCCAAAACCAAGTTAAAGAAAAAAAAAAAATAATAAAAAGTCCCACGAAAAAAAATTCTCACAGCGATTTACCCTGGGATTTCTCACACATTATATCATAAAAAAAATATATATATTGAAAATCAAATTTCATTGTTGAAAATTATTTTTTCTACTTCGTTTTTTTTTTAGGATTCACACGGTATGATGGATTCTAATGCATCGCCAATAACAGATATATCACAGGATGTTAAAATATTAAAAGGCAGCCAAAATGGTACTCACACTTCGGTTACATTTTCAAGAAATTGGCAAACATGTGATCCAGATGATTATCAATTAACCGTAAGTTATTTTATTATACAAAAATTGATAGATAATTATTTATTTCAAGAGACAATAAAATATAAATTTATAATATTAAATGGCTTTTTATTTGAAAAATTATTTAACTTTCTTTTTGATAAATACCGCCTTGTCCATTATTTTTCTGGCTATAAAAAGCATTATAAATAAAAAAAAAAATAATAAGAAGAAGAAGAAATTAAATTTATGTCGAAAAGAGGGGATGATGTTTTTTTTTTTTTTATATATAAAAAGAATACTTTTTTCTCTAAAAAATCTTGGGCATTTAGGTATTTAACCATGCCGCTTTGCTTTTTCAGACTGAAAACCAGTGGACCCATTAAAATACTTCTAATCGTATATATTCACTCTCCAATGTATTTTATACTTATTTTTTTTTATCATCCATATATAAATTTTCTTGGCATTATCTTTTTTTTTATTTATTTTTTAATTGGGCTTTATCGTTAAATTTAAGATAATATAAAAATATTTTTGTGTTATTATTATCATTTGATTTATAATGACAGGAAGACAACGTGCGTATTATTTGGGCCTTACACAGTGCTGATCCAGAATTAAACACACCAGTTTGGCATGGTGAAAAAAGAGGAGGTAGAGCATTAAGAATTCGTGCATCAGCACCAAAAACATCACCACCACCATCACCAAGTCCTGATATCAGAAACTGGGACGTCAAGCTTAATCAGGTATGTTCTCAATAATGATTGAAGTTATTTTTTTTCTTAATCATATACACTATAATACGGTACACGTTATTTATGATTTGTGACATGTTATTAATTATTTTTTATTATTATTGTATTAATTACAGTTTGCTGTTGACGACAAACAGGATACAATATACTGGTGTAAAATATTCAAGGCCCCGCAACTCAACAAAAAGCATCACATGATCGGGGTAAGATTATATATAAAAATTCATGATTTATTTTCTACCTCATAATTTATAAGTATAAAGTTGAATGATCATCATAAAGAATAAAAAAAAAAAACTGATTAGTATGCGTGCCGAGATCTTTTGTACAGAAGCATTTTTGCCCTCTTCAATTCCCCACTGAATAGTACACATGATGACGCACAAATGACTGACCAATGTTATTATTATTTTGTTTTTTTAAAAAAATGATTTTATAGTATGAGCCACATATTGAAAAAAGCAATGAAGGACTGGTTCATCATATGATACTGTATGAGTGTGCATCAACATCATCACTACTTGGACAACATGCAAGAATTGCTGGTGCACCATGTTACAGTCCAACTATGCCAAGAGAATGGGATTCTTGTATTCAACCAGTTGTTGCTTGGGCCCGAGGAAGCAGAGGTATATATCTTCATTCATAACTATACTTGTTCCAGTTTTTTTTTATTTTATATTTTTTTGCCTTTACTTTGTTATTCGTCAGCATCTTCTTCCAATTATTCCGACAAATTTAATTCAATTGTTTGTCTACAAGAGGGTCTTTGAATGATTAAAAAAAAAAAAAAACCTACGATACAATACCATTTAAATTTAAAAAAAAAATAAAAAACCGTGAGAAATTTTGATGATAAAAATTTTGTATATTTTAAATGATTTTAGGTGAATGGTTCGGTGATCACGTTGGTATACCAGTTGGGGAACACAAAGAAGGATCATATTACATGCTCGAAGTACATTATAATAATCCAAGTTTAAAAAAAGCAATTGACAGTAGTGGAATTAGACTACATTTAACACCAAATTTAAGACCACAAGAAGCTGGTATATTTGTAACTGGTATGGCTGTTAGTCCATTACATTTAATACCACCACAACAAAAAGAATATGCAACTGCTGGTTATTGTACACCATCATGTACTGGTACATTATTTCCTGAGGATGGTGTTAATGTTGTATCAGTTGTATTACATTCACATATGGCTGGACGTAAAATGAGTCTTGGTCATGTACGTAAAGGTCAACAACTTCCTTATATTGTCAAAGAAAATCATTTTGATTTTGATTATCAACAATCATATAGTTTAGATGAAGAAGTTAAAATATTACCAGGTGATGAATTAATAACTGAGTGTGTTTATGGAACGCTGGATCGTTCAAAACCAACACTTGGTGGTTATTCAGCAGATCAAGAAATGTGTTTGGCATTTGTACTTTATTATCCAAAAACAGAACTTGCTGGTTGTTACAGTATGACACCAGCAAAAGATTTATTTAAAACACTTGGAGTTAAAAATTTTAAAGGGCTTTCATTGGATAATGTAGAGAAATTATTTCTTACAACTGGGTAAGATAATTGATTTGATTTATTTTTAAACAAACGAAATTTATATGTAATTTAATTTTAATTATTAAACTTTTTAAAGAACTGATGCTGTTACAATTCCACCAACTGTTCAACAACAGCTACCAGTTTATCCAGCAACAAGACCAAGTGAAAAAATTAATTATGAAATAATAAAAAAAGCTGAATCAACAATAAAAGCAATGCAAGAATTTACTGAACAAGCTAGTGATGACAATGTATTTGCAAGGCTTGTTATTGAAGATCCTGAAGAATTTAGAGGAAGAACTTTGGCTCAGCACATGGTCAATATACCATGGACTGAAGAATCATTGACCAGGTCATTTGAAAATAGTCTTTATAATGGCAGGCACATGACATTTTGTCGAAAAAGAGATGACCAACTTGCATTGGTAAGTTAATTGATTGATCGATTCATTTGCAAGTTAATTAATAAATTTAAAAATAAAAATAATTATTTGTTTTAGCCGTCAAACATTCAGATGTTTCCAAATTTTACAAAACTTCCAGAACAAAATAAAACAATATGCAGTGAAAGAAGAACAATGTCTTCATCAACAGTTACAACTCCTAATTTATTTATTCTCAGTTACATTTTTGTCATTTCAATTTATTTCTGTTGTAAATCATTATAGAGATATTTTTAATTTAAAAATTAATATGACAAATACGAAAACTAAAAATTATATTAATTGGCGTGAATTTATTTATTTGTATTAATTTTATATTGTATAATTTTCTTTTAATTTTAAAAACTGAATTTTCTATTGGGAAATTGAAAAAAAAAAAAATTCAAGCTCATAGTAAATCAACTATTCAAGTTACGTTTTAATCTATGAATTTTTTTTTTTTTTTTTCTCACAATTTTTTAATGTGAAAAAAAAAAAAATGAATAAATAGATGTAAAAAAAACAAAATTTTTGAAAAATTTTGCAATTATTGTTAAAATAATTGATATAATATAATTAAAAGAAAAAAAAAATTACAAACTTGTAAATATTATGCTTAAGTATTACTCTGTAAGTTTTTAAAAAACTATAAATAATTTTTTAATTATAATAAATTTGTTTGGTTTTTTTAAATCCTTGTGTTTGAAAAATTACAAATAATCAAAATTAATTTATAAAAAAATTATCTTACCTTTTTTATTGTAGACCAAGTCAACGTGGATGTTCTCAGGTAATGGCAAATAATTAAATTCATTTGTAGTTCAATAAATCTGAAAAAAAATACAGGAACCAACACACTTTCACAAATGATTTTACTTTCACTTTCACTGTTACTTAAAATGATAAACTACAAATGATAAACTTTTTTAAACTTTTAATTTATAAACAATCAACTTTTAATTAAATACTGGTTAAAATAAATACTCAAGATTGATTCTACTTTAAAATTTCAAAAACACTGATGCTACAACGCGATTTTTTAAACAATCTGTAACAAAAAATTAGAAGAAAATAATTAATAAATTACGTTAAAAGAAAATTGAAAAGCTGGAAAATTAAATAAAAATTATTTTTCAAATCACATTGAGTTGAAGACTACTGGATTATTAGCTGATGCCAACACAACTATCTTTACTGAATTACATTTACGTACATAGTACGTCTTATTTTTATTAAATTGCAACAAAATCTGCTAAATAAAAAATAATAAATACTTTTATTCAAAAAAGAAAAGAGTCATTTGAATTTCGGAACATTTTAATCAACATTGGAATTAATAATAAATAAATATTCTTTCAATTTATTATATGTAATCCAACGGATGAACAAAACAGAATTTGAATTTATCAACGGACTACGCGCGCTTTTTTATCGAAGATGGCTGCCTGTCATGGCGGCGGCTATCTGCCGAAAAGATTTAGCACAGTGTAAATCCTACCTTTTTTTTTTTCATGGTAGAACAATAATCATAATAATTATATTAAAAAAAAAAAAAAAATCGAAGCATTAATATTCACGCATATTATCCATGAAATTATTGTATTTCATCGCCGATTATTGGGAAATAATTATTTGTTTTAAAAACAAATAATAAAATGGGTATTAAAAATCATTAATTGCGAGCAAAAATGCCGACAAAAAAAGGTCATTGTCGTTGCCCGGACATTGCAATTATATGATATTTTTCGGACGCAGATCATAGTCATCGATGAAAAAAATGAGTAAATAATAATGAATAACGTACGGTAATTAAAAAAAAAATAAAATAAAACGCAATATTGAGTAAAAAATATGAGTCGTAAAATAATAAAATAAAAATAAATTTTCAACAAATCAATGGCGGCCATTTGGATAGCGTCATATTCGCCGCAAAAAATAATATTTTTATAAAAATAAATATGATGAGTTAATACTCAAAATTTAATTTAAAAAAAGTTGAAAATGTATTTTTGAATGAATAAAATAATAAAATGATAAATGAATGATATGACTTTACCAGAAAAACAGCAAAAAAACAGGAGTACAAAACTGGGCATCTACGTCGTACGGGTTCACACTTAGACTGAAAAAAATAGAAAAAAAAAACGAGAGAACACGAAAGTATGTCCTTCGGCTTTGGGTTTTTACGTAATACTGACGCAAAGTGGGGCAAACTGCTCAGTAGGGCACAGTGGGGCACTAAAATGGCGGCTTTAATCGATTCTGCGCATGTCCAGTCTAAATCTCAAATAACAATAACAACAACAACCATCACTGATCATCAACAAATAAATAAATAAAAAAAATATAATTTAACTAACTGAAATTATTATTAAACAAAAAATGGAAAATAAAAATGATTTACTCAATTGTCTTGATGAAAAAATACAAAGTGGATGGCACATGATTGATAAGCTTAATAAAATCCAAATAAAATGTAATGGTATTGACAAATTATCAAGAAAAATAACTCAAGAAATTAGATTTTTAGAAAAAGTATATAATAATTATTTTAATTATATTTTATATAAATTTACAAGTCTTAAATCTAAATTTGTTATTTATTTTCATACAGGTTAAATCATCTGGAGATGTCAAAAAAGAGTATCTACTAAGTACAAATTTAATTCACCTAAATGCAATGGTAGATAGATTTTTAACAGCAAATGAGCCAACTGATGTTATGAAACCATTTAAAACATCAACATCAAGACTTGAAGTTGACATTGTCTGTGATAAAGGTTCATCATGGATAAAAGTCATTGCAAGAAATGCCCAAGCATTGACATTGATATCACTTGGTAATGCTGAATATGGACAAAAATCAGTTGTTGATCAAGCTAAAACATATCTTGCTATTGCCAAAGTTCATCCACATCGTTACAAGTCACCAAATGTTATATTTCATTTTGCATGTGGTATTGAAACAATATTAGCAAACGAGTTGGAAAAAATTGGTGTTTTAGTTGAAGGAGAACGAGTTGATTCTGATGACACATCTAGAAATGGTAAATAACAAAAACACTAATTGACAATTTAAATAATACAGATATGTTTTGTTACAAGATGACTCCAGTCGATCAAATGATCCATCAACTAAAGACCTAAAAGAAATCAAAGTATTAAATCTGGATGTATCAACTCTACTTGCTTTTGTAAGTAACATGACCAATGGACATGCAAATTATATATTTTCACAGTCATTATTAGCACTTCAAGCTGAATGGGAAAGACATCGTCCACTTAAACCAATTCTTGATAAATTATTTCATAAAAAAAAATTGATTGTTTGTCGTACAGCTTATGAAAATTTTAAAAATATTATTGACATTATTGGTGGAGAGGATGAAATTAAAAGAACAAATGAATTGATGAGTAAAGTGGAAATTGTTGATGATGCTGTTGATGGAAGAATATTGGAATTAGAATATCGTGGTAAAATTAAAAATAGGTCGAGATTAGTATTTGCAACTGGTGAGAGTACAAAAAGTATAACTGTATCAGCTAATGAAGGATTTGTCAGGGCAGCCAGGATGCAGGTAATTTAATTATCAACAAAAATAAACAACAATAACAATGTCAAATAGAATTTAACTAATTGATTTGTATTTTTCTTTGTTTAGGGTATTGAGTGTACTGTATTTTTACATGAACCAAGATCACTGTCACAAAAAAAAGAAAATAAAGCCAAGAAAATAATAGACACATGACCAATATTAATAAGTTTTCCATAAACGTATATTTATTTTGTAAATTAAAATTTTTTAAACAATAATTATTGACTAAATATACAATCAAATATTTAAAAAAACAAATTCTTTTAGTTTTTTTCTTTTCAACAATAAATAATAACCAATTTTACAAATTAATATAAAAAATCTTGAGATTTTTAAATTGACAATTTTTTTTATTTTTTAAATAATAAGAGACTCTCCATCTTCTTGAAATTTTTCTCCATTTATTGGATTGTCTTTGAGTGTTTTTTCAAAATCTAAAAATACATACAAGTTGTTTTATTTAAAAATAAATGAGATTTTAAATTAAATCAATTTTACCTTCAATGTATTTTATAAATTCAGGAACTCGTGATTTAGCAAGTTCAATAAATTCATCACGTTTATCATCATTACCAAGATAAGCATGACACTTTGCTGAGTTCAATAATGCTTTGATGTTTGATTTACTAACTCTAAGTGCCCATTCACAATCATCAAGTGCTTTTTCATATAATCCAAGTTTAATATATGCTATTGCACGATTATTCCATACAACTGTTGAATCTTTTCTCTGTTCAATTGCTTTGCCATAATAGCTAACAGCTTTTTCATAATCAAATTTATTAAATGCTGAATTACCAATTTTTTTATATGTTTCAGCTCTTTCATTTCTTATTTTTCTATCTTCAGCACGTTCATTTGCATCTTTCTCAATTGACTTCATAAAACTCTCTACAAAAACAACATCATCATATTTTTTTTTTCTATATAAATTTTTATCACAAGTGATTATTCATTTTACCTTTTGACATCTCATTTGGATCTTTTTTAAATTCTTTTTCGTACTTATTAATCACAGTTCGACTAGATTTCGTTATTAGCTCATCATTTTCATTAATTTCATTTTTTTTTTTATCATTATTTTTAGCACCAGTTAGGATTGCATCGGCCATCATTTGGCCACTCTCTTGTTCACTTGCATCATTTGATGCTAGCTTTTTAACAATTTTTTCTTCAAAGAAATAATGATTTGAATAATTATTTAACAATAATAATTTTAACTTTAGATCTTACCAACTTCAATGACACGTTGCATAAAATTTTTAAATTCTTCATCAGTTACATTTTTATCAGTCATCAACTGTTCCATTGATTTTTTTTCTTCTTCACTTATTTCTAATGATTCATCAGTTTTATTTGCCATTTTTACTTGACTATGTTTGGTTAATATATTTCTTTATATTTTCTATTAAAAAATATAAATTGTTGCTAATTTTTTTCTGCTTGACTTTGTATAATCAATACAGTTTCTATAGCAACATTAATATTTTTATTTGTAAATAAATTGTCGTGTCAATCAATGATAAAAAAAAAAATAAATAAATAAGTACAAGTTTATTTGAATGAGAGCTATTAATTTCTAATCAAAGTAATGATTAGAAGTTGGACTTGTTGAGCCAGATCGACTTGTACTTGGCAATGATGGTTTGCCTAAATTGTTATAAATATTATTATTCGTTGGTGATTTAAATATTTCAATGCCTGGTGTTGAAAATAGCTTCTTTCTCACAGCTCTTCTTGCAATCGGAAAACGTGAATCATAGTCATCATCAAATGGTACATCAATATCATCATCATTCAATGTTAATGTATCAGAATTAATATTTGATAATGGTGATTCAATTTTACCATGTGTATTTGGTGTCATATGTTGATTATTAAATGTACTAATTGGCAATCCAATATCATCAAGTTGTTCATTTGGTTTACATATTATTTCAATTTCATTTAACGAACGTAATTTTTTAAAATTATCACAACAGCCATTATTTGATGAACGTTTTATTCCTGATTTATCATTATTTAATGTTTTTATTTTTCTTATTTTATTTATCTTTGTGCTATTAGATAATTGTTTATCTAATTTTTCATGATTACTATTTGTTGAATCATCATTTTGTACATTATTTTTTGTCTTATTATTATCAACGTCATTTGTAATTGGTAATTTTTGTAAATTATTTGTCATTGTATTATCAAATTTATCTGCTGATTTAATATCTTTGAGACCAGATATTTCTAATATTTCAGCAATTTTTAATAATCTATTAACATCACTCTTGACAACTTCAATTTCACCACAATAAATAAAATTAACAATTGTTTTTAAATCATCAGCTTCAATATCATGTAGTAATATCATTGGATGTGGATGATCATTGTTGACTAATAATTGACGAAAAAATTTACTTGAATTTGCTAAAACCATTTTATGACATTTTATAACAGTACCATCTTTGCATACCAATGATAAATCAACAAAGTATTGTTTTTCATAGCAAGTATCCAAAGTTGTTGCTAGCTCAGAATTAAATAAATTCCAACGTAAATTATACATTGTTTCTTCTGGCATATTATCACAATTATTTTATTTACAATATCTTAACAAATGATTTATCAAAAAAATAAAAACAATTTGTGGCATGTATTCGTGGCAAATTGTCTTCTTGGTTGCTTATTTAAATAATATAAATTTTATCTAGTCGGCGCCACCTGAAATTAATTTTTAATTATTATTTATATTATAAACAATATTTATTATAAAAAATAATTTAATAAACTTTGTCTATTATTTTATTTATTAATAAAAGATATACCTAGTGACTGCTGCTACAAAAACACCATTAAATTAAGGTGCGAACTCACGACACGCAAAGTTTTGCGTTTTTTCATGGCTGCCGTAATTCTAAACATGGCTGACGAAATTTCAAAGATGGCGTCTCCGTGAC